>NW_006498846.1:5206220-5232286 GCF_000471905.2 Amborella trichopoda
AATTTTTAGATTTTATTTAATTCATGTTAATGCTTAATTATTAACAATTGTGTCAAAAATTAATTGTCCACTCATGTTTGGAGCCCCATGCTATATATATGCACGTAGTGCTCAATGTAAATGACTTTTCTACTTAATAAAATTTTTATCTTGCCAATTGTTGGGTCACATCTTGGGAGAGAGAGGAAGGAGAGATAAATTTTTAGGTCAATACCCTTGGACTTAATGTTTTTCTCTTTCTCTCTTCTCTCTTTCTCTCTCTTTTCGTCTCTTCTCTTTCTCTCTCCTCTCTCTTTCTCTCTCTCCTCTTTTTCTATCTTTCTCTCTTCTCTTTCTCTCCATATCTCTCTCTTCCCTTTCTCTTCATTTCTCTCTCTTCCCTTTCTCTCTTTCTCTCTTCTCTTTCTCACTCTTTCTCTCTCCTCTTTCACAAACGGCAAAGCCTATCATGTGACTTGCAATGGCGATCGATTTGATATCAACTTCAAGTCATGGATCGTATTTTTAAGCCACAATCATGTGACTTGAAATTTGGATGAATCTTGTAAACTTCGGATCGATCGTGTGCTCCTTTCTTGATGTTTTTCTATGATTTCCTCTCTGGATCACACTGAGCATGTCGTCACGATCATGTCGCAATAAACGCAACTGGATTTCGTGCCCGAACAAAGATTTCGCAACTCTTGGGTTTTGGCCGGAATTTGAAATTTCGGCGTTGAAATTTGCAACCACTTCATCAGCTTCGTGTGCGAAATCTGTCCGTTTATCATGCACGGGGTTCACACCAGTGAGAGCCATGGACCTTACGCACTAGTTTTACATCGATCAGCATCGTGATTTGGCCGCTCGAGCAAGGAGTGTTGCTGTTGATTTTCCTGCAACTTTCTTCACATATCAGCAAGTTCTCTCTAGCTTTTCTTTGTGCTTGGGCGTCGTCACAAGGCATGCCACATATTGAAACGCTCGTCTTGACAAGATGAACACACTCACAAAATTTGATTGTGATCTGACCTTAGATGAGTCAGATATGAGCATCGCATGTCACTATTCTTGACTGCCCTTTTAATGGTCAGGGTGCGCAGGGGAATATTGTGCGACTCCTCTTGTTTTGATGTTTTAGCCATAAATTCTTCCTAGAGTGTCCATTTAAGTTGAAATTTAACCCCTGGAGATTTTCAATCGTGCCGGATCCAATGTCGTTGGTCCCATGGCCGTTTTATTCTTCAAAAGTAGGGTTCCAGTTACTGTTTCTAGTCTGCACTGCCTTAGAAATGTCGGATTGTGACGAAATGTGGCAGGAGACTTTTTGGAGTCCTTATGAAGATCTTGACTAGTTCTGAGGCCATTCTGAGACTATCAAAATTTCCACTGTTTGTTAGGCTTTATTGACTGGCTTCTTTCTTTTATTTCGCATAGTGGGCCCATGATGCTGAAAAATGTCTTAAAACATATGCACGATGGTAAACATGCGTGGCAGTGAACATGCACGATGCTAAACATGCATGACAGTGGACGCACTCAACGATAAACACCCGCGATGGTGAACACACATGGAGATGAACATGCATGGCGATGAACACGCACGACGGTGAATGCACATGGTAGTGAACATGCATGGTGGTGAATGCCACGGCGGTGAACACGCACGATGACTTGAGTGAGTGTACCTGAACATGGGTGAGTGGTGATTTTTGAAGAACCTCGGGCTCGGGCATGGTACCTACTGACCTAATCGATTTAGCTCCATGGGAAATGGTCTTTTAAGGCCTTTTGCCTTGAAAGGACCGCGGTGTGGTGCTTTTAAATGTTCTCACCCTTGTTGGATGTGTTGAGGGAAATTTTAAGGTCTTCACCCACTTTAGACCCTCTGAGGGGTGCTTTTAAAGTCCTCACCCTTGTTGGACATGCTGTGGTAGGGACACGCATGATAAGGATTGGGATCACGGGCAATTAAGATGTACGATGGAGGCTTAAGGGGACTATGAGCAGTGTGAATCAACTGGCAAAATAGAGGCCAAGAGAGTCTTGAGGTAATGATGTGTTTAGTCATGATGATGCATGGGATGGGTACAATGGGTGGTGAAATTGGCCTATCAGGTGTGTAGGAGTACATGATGGAGACTGCTGTATGCCTGTTTGGGATATTGCTTTGTAGAGGCGTGCGCATGCCCTAACAATTATAAGCTTTACTTTGAAGCCTCACAGTCGGAATTGTGGTTTGCCTTTTTGAGAGGTGGACACATGCTTGCATGTGGTTAAGTGCCTCAATCTTGCCCTCCGGATCTAGATGATCAGGCGGCACACATCTCGGGTTTCAAGGAGACTCAAAACTTTGAGATCGCTCTCTCGGGAACCTCGTTCGAGAACAAGGCCAGGTAGATCCATCGATGAGAGAGTAATTTAAGGTGAGTTCGGAACTTACTCGGGCTGGCTCACGTAGGTGCCCTCTTAGATCACGAAGAAAGCCCCCCAGTCGTAAAACTGGTTTGGAATCACGTCCTGTGGCTTGTATTCTCCTGTTTTCTGTAATCACACACATATGAAAAATGTTATAAGATAGGTGGGTCAACAGACCTCACTTTGCCTTTTTAGTGGATGCACATGGGCATACACATTCAAAAAGAGGAAAAGAAGGATGGGAGAACAAAGATGGGAAGTGAAGAATTTGACCAGGTGGGGAGATCAACACAATGACTAAACCGATAAGTAATTGACTTGGCGTGGCAGTAAAACGGGCTCGGTAACTCAGACCGGCTCAACAAAATTACTACTAGACGACAATATCAATACCGACTAGCTAGATAAGATGGCTAGTCTGTGTTGACAATAAAGTGGGCACAGTAACTCTGAGTAACACAACAACATTATGGCTAAACGACAAGACTACCATGGAAGGATAATCACGACCTTTCTTAATCAAACGAAAGAGTGAGCGAAAGAGAGGGAAAAAGATCAGAAAGGGAGAGAAGAGAAGACGGGGAAGGGAATAGAAGGAATGGGAGAAAGAGATAGAAAGGAGGAGAAGAGTGTGAGAGAGGATAGAAAGAAGGGGCAAAGACAAACACAGATGGCAAACACAGATGACGATGAGAGGAGAAGAAAGAAACTTAGTCGGAGATATGACCCCGCCAGTTGTGACGAGTAGGGAAAAGAAGGTGAAGGCACAGGCGGCAATGTGCTTTCACCAGTGTGACAAAGAGAGAGAAAGAAGGAGACACAGGCGGCGCTAGGCCTTCGTTGGCTGTGGCAGGAGAAGTGGCATGAGAAGACATAGGCAGCACTAAGCTTCATCTGCTATGTTAAACAAAGAAGAGAGAGAGGACACAGACGATGCTAAGCCTTCACCGGCTGTGTTAGAAGAATAGGAGAGAGAGAAGAACATAGGTCAGAAGAAGATAAGAGAGGGGACAGAGTTGGAGTTAGACCTCAGATGTGTTAGAAGAAGAAGAGAGAGGACACAGGCAACGTTAGACCTTCATCAGTTGAATCAAAAGAAGAAGAGAGAGGTGACACAAGCGACGCTAGACCATTGTTGGTTGTGTCAGAAGAAAAAGAGAAGAAAGATAGAGTTTTTAACAGAGGCCTGCCATGAGAAAACAGAGAAAAGAAGCAAAAGCATGGGAAAAGAGAGATGATGGACTAGAGGATGAAGAGAGAGATAGAAGAAAAGAAATAGAGAGCAAGAGAGAGAGATGAGAAGAGATGAGAGAGCAAAAGAGATATAAATGAGAAAGGAAGAGAGAGAAAGAGGGATAGAGACGAGAAAAAAAGAGAGAAAGAGATGAGACAGATAAAGAAGAAGAGAAAGAGAGAGATAAAGAAGAGGAGAGAGAAAGAGATATATAGATAAAAAGAAGAGAGAGAAAGAGGGATAGATAAGAGAAGAAGAGAGAGAAAGAGATGAGAGAAAAGAGGAAAGAGAAAGAGATAAGAGAGAAAAGAGGAGAGAGAAAGAGGGATAGAGAGAGAAAGTTACCTTATTAAGGGGTAGTGACCCTTTTCTTCTCTCTCCCCTCTCTCTCTCCAAGACGTACCAACGAACTCAAGCAATAAGTGAAATTTTATTGAATCAATGAAAGTTGAACCGAAGGTCCTTTTACAATGAGGCTTTGCATGTTTATATAAAATCGGGTCCAAACATGGTGGACGCCCCAAAACTACCTAGAATTGAAGATAATTACAATTTAATTGAATTAAAAGAAATTCTAAAATGGTTGCAAAAGGACTGTTTTGCCCCTGTCTAACAATGAATGGATTTCCATAATAGTCCCTACTGCTGCCCGAGAACTTGTGTGATCTTCCATGACTGATTCGGGGTTTCTCTAATGCTCGTTTGATTGAAAGATGATTTTTTTCTTGTAGGGCTCAGCATGGTGATCGATTTCATACCAACTTCGAGCCATGAATCATGTTTTTAAGCCATGATCATGAGACTTGAATTTTGGATGAATCTTGAAAACTTTGGATCGGTAGTGTGCTTGTTTCTTGATCTTTTTTCTTCATTTTCTTTGCTAAATCATACTGGGCATGCCGTCATTATCGGGTTGCAACAAACACAACTCGATTTCGTGTTCGGATGAAGATTTCGTTGTCTTGAGTTTTTTGTCAGAATCTTGAAATCTGGCAGCAGGAATTTATAGCAAATTTGATGCCTCTGTGTGTAAAATCCAATCGTTCATCGTACACGAGGTTTGGATCAGAGATAGCCTTGGACCTTATGCACATAATGAAATTGGTTTCTTGTCGATCAATATGCGAGCGTCGTGATTTGGTCGCCGAAGTGAGGCATGCTGCTGCTGAATTGTCTGCAACTTTCTTCACAGATCATAAACTTCTTTCTAGTTTTTCTCCTTGATCGGGCATCGTCAACGGGGGTACCACTTATCAAAACGCTCATCTGAACAAGTTGAACACGCTCACAAAATTTGAGCACGATCCGACTCGAAACGAGAGAGATATGAGCCCCAAAATTCACTGCTCGTGACTGTGAAAATAGCCACCTTTAATGGTGTTTTGGTGCAAGGTGGCCACACGGGAAACCTATCCCTTTTCAGTATTTTTCCCATAACATTTTCTTGGAGTGCTTGATTGAGTCAAAACGTGACTTATAGGGGTTTTCGATCATTTCGGATCAATGGTAGTGGTCCCACAGCAATTTGACGAACCAAATATATAGTTCTAGTTACGGGTCCATTTCAGGGTGCTAGAGGCCAACTTTGCAGAAATTGTTTTTTGTGTTCACTGCCTTAGATATGTCTGATTGAAACGAAACCAAGCAAGTGGTCTTTTGGAGTGCTGATTAAGATCTTTGATCACTTCTGTGTTCATTCTAAGACTGTCAAAATTTCCAATGTTTTGTAGGTTTTATTGACACTCTTCCCCTTTATTCCACATCAGGGGCCAAGGTGCTAAAAATTGCGTTCAAGCAGCTTGCCCCGCCGAATGTTGTGCTTCAAGATAAGCAAGAAGGATGAAATTAGAAAAATTTCCTTCAGCTTTATTACTTTTTTTCTTCCTAGCCACATCACCACGTGAACGTCGAGGATATTCACGTAATGGTGCAACTAGGATGCTCAAACATTTGGATGCAATGTACAAGTCCATCGTTGGAGACTTTAGAGGGAGAAGATACTTTTTTGAGAAATATTGTCGAAGTCCTCACCCTCTTATGGACTGTTTGTGATTCTGAAGTTGAGGATTTTGTACGGACCTCGTCAATCAGAATCAGGCTCTTCTGGCAATTGAGTGTTGTGTCAAAGGCCATTGATCCCATTGGTCTGGGTCTCTTTGTCTTGGATAGACAACAAAAGAGCCTTTGGTCGGCGCTCTTCTGCATCGTGCACCAGTTATTCCTTGGCGAGTAGGGTACCTCAGTTTATTATAGGTGACCAGCTTTAGGTATAACCCCTACCCATTGTTACATAGCAGGTCTAAAGTCGTGGCTGACTTACCCTTCTTAGGGCCTCTTTTGGTTATCGGAATGATTTCCTTGTCTGTTTGTTTTGGATGATTTGCTGAAGAGCCTTTTGTCGGTGCTCATCTACGTCTTGCACCAGTTATTCCTTGGCAGATAGGCTACCTCAATTTATCGAGGTGACCAGCTTTGGGTATAACCCCTACCCACTACTAACAGGTCGTTACATAACAGGTCCAAAGTCATGGCTGACTTAGTCTTCTCAAGGTGTCTCCGACATCTTGGAGTGCGTTTCGTAACCTCCTGAGAATGATGCCCTTCTTCATGAGACTTGACTTGCTTTCTTAGTGAATCTTTTGTCCTTCGAGTCCATTTTGCAATTGGACTCAAACTGTTGGAATCTTTTCTTTGAAGCTTGTATTTTTTGGGTCCTGGTATTGCGACACCATGGATTTATTTTCTTTTGAGTGTGGGCTAAAGCTGCCTGTTGAGGCGTACGCTGCATCAACCTATTTATTGGTCTAAGCGTCCTGTGGCAATTTTCACTTGAACTTGGGAAGCAGCATCATAGAGACAATTTTCACCAACTTCCTTTTATTTGGGGCTATTTTACCCATGATCTTTCGGCCATGTTCACCCTTCTTCTTCCATTTTTACTCACAATGCCCTTTCGGGTTTTTACCGTGCCCGGCTTTTATTCACGGAACTCTTTTACTCATGGTTTCGTGACCATGCCCGTCCGTCTTTTTTACTCGTGGTGTTCCCTTGCTAAGGTATACACCATGCCTGTTTATATATTTTTTATGAAGGCATGTTTAAGGTCATGCCTTCGGGAACTATGCGAAGCCTTTTAACATCATACGGTTAGAACGTGCACTCTAGTTTAAGGTCTTACAGCAGGAACATGATGGTGACGAATGGAAGTCTGTTGAGGCCATGTGGTGAGTGTGGTAGTGGTTCTAGTTCACTTTTGGGGCGATGGCACAAGGCTACCTTTGAAAAATTGATGATGCATGAAAGGTGGGTGACAAAATGGTGACCCACTATCGTACGACGAATACTGATGGCGGGATGGTTCGTCATTTTGTGAGTGCGGGTGAGACTCACTAGGGAATGATGGAGAATGATAAAATGAATGGGCTCATTGGGGAATGATGGATGATGATGAAATGAATGGACTCATTGGGGAGGTATTGAAGGTGGTGCACACACACGAACGAGTCGCTTAGGGAAGACGCACGTGAAGATGCACATAAAAGGTGTTTGCGTGTATGTGGGGGGACATTTATGGTCATACCTCTGGGACCTGTGCAACGAAGTTTATCATCATGCGGCCAAGATGTGCACTATGGTTTAGGGTCATATAGCTTGGACCATGGTTATACAGTTTAAAGTCATGCAACTAAGACCATGCAGTTTAAGGTCGTGCAACTAGAGCTCTGCTACAGTTTAAGGTCATATAGTTTGGACCATGGTGTTGAGCCTTTTATCGTCATGCAACCAGGACGTATACTATAGTTTAGGGTCATGTAGTTTGGACATTGCAGTTTAGGGTCTGGCAGCTAGACCTGCACTACATTTATGACCATGCAGTGCGGACCAAAGTTGTTCAGTTTAAGGTCATGAAGTGTGGACAAAAGCTGTGGAGTTTAAGGTCATGCAACACGGACCATAGCCATGCAGTTTAAGGTCATGCAGCATGGACCAAAGCTTTGCAGTTTTAAGGTCATGCAGCATGTACCACAGCCATGCAGTTTAAGGTCATGCAACGTCGACCAATGCTATGTAGTATAAGGTCATGTAGCATGGACCAAAGCCATGCAATTTATGGTCATGCAACGTGGACCAAAGCTATGCAGTTTAAGGTTATGCAGCATGGACCATAGCCATGAAGTTTAAGGTCATGCTGCATGGACTATAACCATGCAGTTTAAGGTCATGCAGCGTGGACCATAGCCATGCAATTTAAGGTCTTGCAACGTGGATCATAGCCATGCAGTTTAAGGTCAGGCAGCATGGACCATAGCCATGCAGTTCAAGGTCATGCTGCGTGGACCAAATTTGTGCAGTTTAATGCAGCATGGACCATAGCCATGCAGTTTAAGGTCATGCAGTATGGACTAAATCTATGCAATTTTAACATCATGCAGGACGGACCATAGTCATGCAGTATAAGGTCATGCAGTGTGGACCAAAGCTATGCAATTTAAGGTCATGAAGCGTGGACCAAGGCCGTGCAGTTTAAGGTCATGCAGCGTGGACCAAAGCTATTTAGTTTAAGGTCATGCAGTTTGGACCATAGCCATGCAGTTTAAGGTCATGCGGCTTGGACCATAGCCTTGTAGTTTAATGTCATGCAGCGTGAACCATAGCCATGTAGTTTAAGATCATGCAGCATGGACCATAGTCATGCAGTTTAAGGTCATGCACTATGGACCAAATCTATGCAGTTTAAGGTCATTCAGTGTGGACCAAAGCAATGTAATTTAAGGTCATGTAGCGTGGACCAAAGCTATGCAGTTTAAGGTCATGCAGCACAGGCCATAGCTGTGCAGTTTATGGTCATGCAGCGTGGACCAAAGCAGTGTAGTTTAGGGTCATGCAGCAAGAACCATAGCCATGCTGTTTAAGGTCATGCAGTGTGGACCAAATGTGGGTTGCCATGTAGGTGAGGCTCGATGGGGAATAAGCCTGTATATGGCAATCTGACTCCTTAGGGATAAAATGGTTAAGGCTAATAGAGGGTTTAGACAAAAGCTGACTTCACTGGGGGTTCTAGGAGCCAAGTATGAGTCTCATTTAGGTTAAAAATTGTTCAAATTCATTGAAGATGACCTAGCTAGGTGTGAAGCAGACCCACTGGGGGTTGTTGTAATAAAAATGACCCTAACTCCATTGGGAATAATGAGCTACAATACGAGTATGACTCCTACTGGGGATGAAAAGTCATGGCCTGAATTAAACGACATGAGTACCACTCCGCTGGGGATCATGGGTCGCAGTCAAGGTGCCACTTTATTGGGGAAGACAATAGTATAGGGTGTGTGGCAATGGATTGGTGAGAACACAGCTGACGCTAGGCACAACCAACATTACCTCTTGAATACTCAACCGGCACTGAGTGGTTGGAAACACAGCCAGTGCTAAGGACGACCAATATTATTTTTTGAACGCTCAATTGACGCTGGATGGTTGAAAACATAGTTGGAGCTGAGAACAACCCATGCTATCTTTGAAACACAGTCGGCACTGAGTCGTTGAGAATGTAAGTGGTGCTACGGTTGTTGAGGACAAAGCCAGCGCTGAGGTTACTGAGGACACGGCCAGCACTGGGTAGTTTCAACACCGCAGTCAGTGCTGAGTGTAGTTTAGTATTCTAGCCCTGACTCGAGCCCGACCTGGTCTTGGCTTCTGCTGGAATGGGATTTTACAGGCAATGGTAA
This sequence comes from Amborella trichopoda, assembly GCF_000471905.2. Next base: position 5,215,578 of record NW_006498846.1, read on the forward strand.
AATTTGCCTCAGGCCTTGAGATAGAACCCTGCCCGGTCTGGCCCATTGGCGTTTGGCCTCCCTAGACGTGGCCAGGATTTCTAGTTTGCATGGGGCTTCTAAGGAAACCATGGGCAATATAAAGGGGGTAACCTTCATTTTCACTATTTCACCGAAGGTAAAAACTTAAAGTAAATAAGATTTGAACAGTGCGAAGGGGATTTCAGACGAAAGGCTGGGTGAGCAAAAGGGGATTTTAACAAGATTGGTCGGAGTTCGCCAGTACGTAGCGGAGGTTGCGGTGAAGTTACAGGAGTGTGGAGCGAGCATAGCGAAGCCACTATGGAGTTTTGTCGTGGAAATAATGAGTTTTTAGGGACAACGGAGAGCTTCTAACCGTAATTTTGAATAGTTTGTTGTACTTTCGGCAGTGATTTTGGCTAAAAAAAGAGAAAAAGTTGCAGTAAGGGGCTACTAAGTGAACTTCCGCTAGTTTTTGGTGGTTTTCCAGAGGAAGCAGTGGTTTTATCGGTGACTTGGGGGAAGTTGCAGAGGATTTCCGACAACGAAAGGGAATTTCCACCAAGAAACCAAAGGGTCGAGGGAGACAAACCGTCGCTAGAGGTGGACGGTTGCAAGGAAGGTGTGCAACCGTTAGGGAGGCGAACAGTTGCCATCCACACATGTGAGTTGTGTTTCAGGCCAGGCGATGGTTGTCAGGCGGTGTAGTAGGGCTCGAGCTGTCATGCACAGCATCTGTGGCATGTGTGAGAGAATTGGGCCTGAGCGGTAATTGTCTTTGAAAACATAGTCATCGCTAGACATTGCCAAACACAGTCAGTGGCAGGCGTCGATAAACACAGTCTGTGCTAAGCGTTAGCAAACGTAGCCGGCGCTAAGCTTTGAGTGCACAATTGGCGCTGGATCCCTGAAAACACAGTTGGCGCTAAGGTACGGCCAAGAGACCTCTGTAAATGCAGTCGACGCTAGGCTTCTAGAAACGCCGTCGGCACTAGACCTCTGTCGGTATAGCCAACACTTAGCCACTTAAGACATAGTTAGTACTTATGCAGTACCTTGAGCTCTTTATAATGGATGAGTCTTCTTATCGAATTCCTGATATAAAGAACCTTCCACGGGGAGGAGAGGTCGGTACCTATGAATTTACCGGTGAGGCTCTAACAAGGGGCGCGCCCATTTGGATGACAAACCCAATATGCAAACCAGAGTAGCCTCTCAGTGTCACTTTTATCACTGACCCGATTCGTTTTGAAGTCCGTAAGGACAATGACAAAACGTTACTATCGAAGAACGGGTAGCGCTCCTTCATTGTATGCATAGGAACATAGCTTCTGGGGAGAACTTGCCTACCCTAGGGAAGCGAATGGTGCAAGAAAAGGGGCTAATGTGGTCCGAGAAAGGTCTTCGAATATAGGGGAGCACCAATATTTGAAGGGATACTCTTCTTGGAGCGCTAAGGTGTTGGTGTTGCATATAAGCATTCTTGAACGTGCTTCTCTGCTAGCGGTCCAGTGATCGAGTAGCTACTATGATCGATTCTACAATACTGTCAAGGTACTTCTTGAGACATGGAGCACATTAGCAGCACCTGATTTCTTAGGCACGGGGAAGCAGAATCTCTTTACTAGATCTTCATTTTATTGGGAGCCTCCCACTAATCGGGGCCCTATATTCGTACCCTAGAACTCAATCATCTTTGGTGGTGCTAGCTTGGGGAGAGAAGAGCCATCTGTTAGTCTTCAAAAGGTTTTCAAGGTCTACTAATTGCTCCATGCACAGTCTAGCAATGGTCAGGTGATTTTCACCCAATGGGTGAAATTCTTCTGTGGGGACTAACCTGATTGGGGTCGAGGTACTCCAAAGGGGAAAGGGAAGGCGGTTATGAAGGGGACACCTCCCGTCTATCAATCCGAGACTAGTGACAATTGTTTCTTCTTGGGTGCATATTTGGCCTTATTTTTATGCAAGTTCGTGCTCCCTAAAGGGGCGGACGACATTTGTCCAGGCACCTTATATGTGGCTTGTGACATGGCAAGAGGGCAAGAGTATGCCCTTGCCCAACCAGTTTTGTGCAATATTTACCATGGCTTAGGGGCCATCTCCCGTGGAAAGGATTACAAGGGCAAGGAGGGAGGGAATGGCACTATCGGAGGAGAGGCATTTCCTGGGGATTTTAAGACTCCATCCATCATCTACGTATACAGGTGGCCAGGGGCATATTGTCCTGCCACTTATTTAAGGAGCCAGGGCACGGGGAACAAACTGTGGCCCTTCTTGTTTAGGATTATTGACCAAAAGGCTACCTTCCATACCCCAGGGGAAGCTCGGAGCTTGTTTGGGAATGACTCCTTGAACATGTGGCGGGTTCCATTTTTGATTGGGAGCTTCACCGATCGTGCTTTTATTAATGAATTGGGGAAGGAGCTAGACGGCGCTCTAACAACCATTAGAGAGCTCATTTTCACCATGAGCATTAGAGGAGGAGTTCTACCTTATTGGACTCCGCACAGTGCTAGATTAGAGGGATATTTCCCCCACCGCTTTGTCCGTCAGCATGGGCTTGATCAGAGTTGTCCCTTCTCTGTGTTTTATTAAAAGCGTTGGGGCAGAGTAAACATAGGGAAGGCAGAAGACCTTGAGACTCTTCGTGAGTGCTAGTCGCTAGGACACATACAAATCGCTTGGTCCACATGTCTAGAAATGACAGAGAGCAGCAAGTATGTGTTACCTCACTTCGATAGGAGGGTCCGCAATTTCTTATCATCAAACAAAGAACTGAGAGAATCTTTGATTAACTCAGTTCTGTATTTGAATGGAGTGAGTGCCGAAAGGTCCCAGATCATGAGGGGAGTCCCATTCAGGACTTGAATGCACTGATCGAGAGTGGCCCTCATAGTAGACTGGCTGGAGGACCTTCTCAAGGAGGGAATTCTGAAGCAATTGTTCCTCCTCTAGTGGGGGGAAAGAAAAGGAAATGACCTAACCCTACTGGCACTCACTCATCGGCTCAAGTTGGTGGACGTACTCGAAGATGTAGGGGCACCAAACTTCCTCTGATCTCGAAACCAAGAGGTAGCTCTTCCTCCTTTGATTATTTAGTAACTCCACTAGTGTCACCTTCTGCCTCTTCTCCACCATCTTTTGTCTCTCCTTAATCGTTTTCTTCCTCTTCAGGGACTGAAGCAAATGACTCCAGCCCTTCTGAGCCCATTGTTACTATTTTTGACTGGGAAATGACTCCGAATCTTGGGCAGATGCCTCTAAGTTCAAGGGTAGTTCCTGGGTCAGTGCCAGCTCGGATGGAGACCGACAAGGCTGAAGGCCGCAAAGCAACTGCTCCAGGAAGGGAATATGATGCTGATGTGGCCTCTATGCTTCAGGGGTTTAGTGCCCCGACTAAGGCAGGGGCTATGATTCAAGAAGAATTGCCTGTAGATAATGACACCCCTGAGTACCATGAGGCTGCTGCCCCCGAGGGCACAAATCGTGAAGATGAAGGAGTTGAACTTTTTGTGGCTAAGGTTGTGGCTGTTGAGGGTGTAGGCTAGATGGAAGAAACCATGGCTGAGGCTGAATTAGTGATAAGCGAAGACCAAAGGGAAGAGGCAGTTTCTGAACTTGCCAATCCTGACGTGGCAGTTCAAGAGGGTGAGAAGCAAGGGGAACATGTTTTTTCGGAACCTACTGGGATAGAAGTGGAGGCCCCCATAGGCGAGGGTCAAGGCAACGAGGTTGATATTGAAGAATCCAGACAGGTTGAAGTTGGGGTTGTCTCTAGATCTGAAGTGCATGAAGGTCTGGGCCTTGCCATCATTTCAGGGGAGCAAGTGACTCAGATGACTATCAGTTTAACAAGCCCGGTACTTGAAGATGAATTCTCTTAAGCAATAGCAATCCCAGCAGCATCATCTAGGCCCATTTTTTGAAGGGTTTCTGATATGATTATAGGCATGCTCCGGGAAGGCCTTCAGGACTTAACAGATTCCTTTTAACAAGTTGAGCGAGGCTTTGGCTAAACTGAGGGAATTTTCTGCCACCACTGTAGTTGGGAATGCACCAAAAGTCCTTTCCCATTTTGATGCAACCCTAAATGAGTTGGAGAGCTAACAGTCAGGAATGCTCCATCATGAGGCAGAAACTAATAGGCTAGCCTCCTCGGAGGAGTCAATCTTGTGTCGTCACAAGAAGATAGATTCCTGCACTGAGAAGAAGGCCACCATGATGGGCCTTCAGCTGGATCTCAAGAAGGACGCGCAAGGTTGCTACAAGAGGATCATCGAAATAAGACAAGAGATGCGAATATTAAGGTAGGAATTCACTAGTCTTGAGACAGAGATGATTTAGAGGAGGGCCATAGAGGCCTCTTTGGTTGCGAATTTATCCGAACTAACTCACACCATTGAGTCCAAAATTGTGGCGATGGAAGAGGAGACTCAAATGGTGACCGAACTGAGACAACGTATCCAGGACACCGAGATTTCTGCTATAGCATGTAGAGCAGAGATAAATAAGATAATTGATCATTTTTTAAAATGTCTTTTTCTTTTGCCAGCACTTGTAAAAAGTTTGAACTCATGAATAAGATGCTTCTTTTTTCCTTTTCTGATTGACTTTGTTGCATGATTTCATTCTTCTCTTACTTTGCTGCACCTCATGTGATCTTTTTTTTTTTTTGGAGTGAATACCTCTCGATATATTTATTGTCTCCAAAGGTTAATAACCTAAGCCTTGCTTAGTCCCATGACAGGTTGTCGTGGCTTGGATTGCTTCGAAATGGGGAGTCATTGCTTTTTCTCCTCTTAATGTTTGATTGGTCAAGGGCTCATAGTTCATTTTCCTCATCATTTGATGAGCCTGCTCACTATAGATAGTCTAGTAAGGAGGGGCTTCAGCCTCTATTAGTGGTGCTTTCACTTCAAACCCATCGTAGCTTTTGGTCTCAGGCACGAACTCCTTGAGATGTTTTAAAGCAATATGCATAACCTTCAATTGGCTCTGAAGATTGCGAACTTTGCTTCTTAAGTTTGTTAAGGGATCCTACTCTTGAGGGGAAGAAGACTATCCTTTCGCAAATTGCTCTCCTCCCGCAAGACCAGGGAAGAGTAGAATTTGTGGTTGTGGTCACTAGTCTGAGGAGCATCCTCTATACTTATAACAACCAGATTTTTAAAAACCTTTCGCTACGATTATCGCGCCACTTCTGCTTTCAAGATTGCAATGGGGATATGCAGGACTTTTTGATGGTCAGGCGTATAGGTGATCTTTGGAGATGGGAATTCTATCCCCATGACTTGCTCAATCTCAGGAATGACCTCTAGTTCATTTTTTGGCCAAGGTGGCCTAGAATTAGGGGTAGAGGGTGAGGACTTCTCTTCAAGTGAAGAAGGAGTTTCTTCAGGGATGATTGTTAAGATGCTAGAATGAATAAAGGTTAAAGGCAGAGTTATTCCTTGCATTTCTTTATCTTTGAACATGTTTACCAATGTTCTCCCCACATCGTCAACATCTTCATGAGGTGAAGATCATCTCTTCACTGTAGACTTGTGATCCCATCATTCAGCCTCTGAGACAACACCAGATATGTGAAGTAATACTTAGCATCAGCATAATGAGTTTCGACTATAGGAAACGGTCTTTTGTCAGCATAGACCGAATGCTATCTCCCATCTCGACTATAATTGAAGCATTTATGCAATGTCGATGGAACCACTCCCTAGTCGTGGAGCCATGGCCGATCGAGAAGAATGTTGTAGGAAGTGTCGATGTCGATTACGTGAAACTAAGCGTAATCATTTAGCTCACCAATTTTAAAACGAAGGCAAACTGTGGCAGCTGGTTTCTCTCTTGACTGGTTGAACACTTGAACTGTGACATGGGTTGGTGTAAGATCTTCGGACCCTAACCCCAATCGAGTAACGATCCTCCTTGGGATAAGGTTGACTGCTGACCCTCCATCTGACATAATTCGATTGATAGGGCATGCATGTAATTCGCCAGTGACAAAAAGAGAGCGACTATGAAACTTTTCTCCCAGCTGCAGATCATCCTCTGAAAAGGTGATTGGCATACATCCTTTTAAATCGTTGAGTCCACTTCAATAGGTTCTACTTCAGTGTCATACACCTCTGGATTAGAGAGAGCCTGAACTAAAGCCATCTGGTAATCCTTCAAAAGCATGAGGGCATCATAGATACTGAGAAGGGCTGGAAGCTTCCGCAGATGCCCTATCACATCGTATTTCACCTTTTCTTGGTCAAGGCTTTGTGCTCCTAGTCCTGCCAATAGTTTTGGTGGTATGTTTGGTTGAGGAGCAGGTGTGGGTGGAAGAGGTTTATTTTGGCCTGCTGGCTAACTTGATTGCACAGCTGGCTTGGTTCAGGTGATGGAGGTTTGAGATTTTGAAAGCGATTGAGTCAGAGGTATCACTGGGAATTGGAGAATAAGTGGATTGTTCGAGGTATTAGAATTAGAAAGGAGTCCAAGGAGCTAGAGGATAGGCATATTGGTATTTGGATTAGGGCGTAGTGGCGAACTAGAAAACTTTAAGGTGCTTGACTTTTAAGGTGAAGGCTACAGTGTTTTCCCGAATCTTAAGCTTATCTGCCCCGTGCTGGGTGATTCTCCTGAGACTTGCACCATATGTTAAGCCTCCTGCGAATAACAACTTTTCCCTCTTGATTCTCTCAATCTTTGCTCAAAGTCGAGCTCAGGGGGCCACTGGGGTTTCTTTGGCTTAGACTTTTGTGCTTCTTTGAAGAAGATGGCTCTGCCTTGGCCTTAGCTGCTAGGGCATCAACAACTGTTAAGAATCCAGCTGCCTGGGCCAAGGTCTTTTTCAACCGCTTCCATTGCGTCCTGATTATATTGGACCCTTCAAGTTTTCTGTCAAGAGCCTCAAAGTCTGGACATTTCAAGGTTGTACCTGTAGAAGACATAGAAGAGGAAGGATGAGAAGCAGACAAAAGGAGAAGGGTCAGAAAGTGGGGCACTTTTATGATCGTTCCCCTCATCAGACTGATCTGGGCAGCTTTTTACGTCATCACCAGGGTTGGACGTGTGCAGGTTAGGCCTTTCCCTTGCTTAGACCGTTGGGGGGTGACTTTAATGTCATCATCCTCATTGGACGTGCTCTGAGTGGAAGATGACTCCAATAGGTCCTCTCGGTAAGGCAGGGAAGGAAGAAGGATAATGCAAGGGATAAAGTCCAGTAAAGTTGGCAGTGGGGGACGGGGCCTAATAAATTCTTCCTCAACTGGAGGTTGAGCAGTCTTGTTTCTCTGGCGAACAGCCCTTGTTGTCTGTCTCCTTCTGGCTTTCTAAAGTGTTGTTTGATTCATCTTGCTAGGCTTGTGAATAGCCCTAGCTTGGCGTACTGCTTCTCGTTTTAAGGACTTGAGTCTACTTCGCCCACAGTGGACTATCCATGACAGGGAAGTCAAGGGTTTAGCAAAGTCTGAATCATTATTAGGAAGGTCTCGTGTTAGCAGATCCTCTTGCACCAGTGGAGCAATGACTTGGGGATCACTTACTGGGACGTTGTAAAACTCTTGGCATTCCCGCATTTTCTTTGCAAATATATCATGGAAATTGATGCATTCGCACAAGTAGTGGCCCAATATCTGGTGGTACAGGCACCAACGGTTCTCAGTCCCCTGAGCAAGGTGTCGAGGCTGCCTTATCGGTTTTGGGGTGATTAGGCCTTCTTGAAGCGTTATAACAAAGAAGGCGTGAAGCATACCAAGGGCTTCGTCTTCTTCTTGAATGGTTATTGCATGGGAGGCTTCTGCTGCCTCGAAGGAATTCTTTAAGTCCTCAAGCTTATCTGAACCTTTTGAATCAGAGCCTCGATAATGTCTTTTAGCGTGAAGTAGTCATCTGTGGGGTGATTGATCCTTCTATGGTAAGCACAATAATTCGGCTGAGTATAAAGCCCAGCTTGCTCAGGGAACTTGGATATTTGTAGCTCAATCATATTTTGTTTCAATAATAACTAGAATAGTGCAGGGACCCATTCATTCTTAAAGGTGTAGACCTTGTTCTTATGCCTGGTGAAATAATCATCCCAATTAAGATTCACCGGTGGGGGTACTCGATTGTACGACTGTTGTTGCTTGCCTGTTTGAGGAGTTGCCTTTACTGTGCTCACCCCTTTGGAGAGGTCCAAAGTTTAGGAGGGATCCTTCTTTGGATCGATGACTGCAACGGATGCACTGATCACTCCCTTTTGTTGGCTACTTCAGGTGTTAGTCCGAGAACTGCCATTACGCCGGTTGTTCCTCGAGCTTGCAGACGGTTGTCGTGACCCACCGTGGTGGCATGATAAGCTTTCTATGCGGACTAATTTCGATATCAGCTCTGACATGGAAATCAGATTAGAGGCCTCAACATGTAGAGTGATTTCAGCTCGCATGTTCTGCACACAAATTTGAACTGCTTCCTTCTCAAGCATGGGATTCGGATGACGAGTAGCTAAATTTCCCCATCTTGATATGAACTGGTCCACAGGCTCATCGTGATCTTGGGTAGAAAACCTCACAAGTTTCATCGTGATCAGACATGTCTAACGCAGTGAACACAAAGAAACAATTTCAGTGAAATCGGTTTGTAGCACCCTAAAAAAGGATCTTGTAACTAGAGTCATACTTTGGGTGAGTCAAATAGCTGTGAGACCACCATCGTTTGATTTGACACGGTCGAAAACCCCTATGAGTCAAGTTTCAACTTAATCGAGTACTCCAGGAAAACGTTATGGGTAAAAGGGGTAGGCCGTACACTATTCTCATGTGACCTCACTGCACCAAAACACCATTAAAGGTGGTTGTTTTTCTAGTTACGAGCAGTGACTTTTAGGGCCCATATGTCTCTCTTTCTGAGTTGGATCGTGTTCAAATTTTGTGAGCTTGTTCGTCTCATGGAGATGGGCATTTCGATATGTAGTACGCCCTGAGATGATGTCCAAGCAGGGATAAAAGCTAGAGAGAAGTTGTCGATCCGTGAAGCAATTACAGAAAATTTAGCAACGACACGACACGAAACCAATTCCATTGTGTGCGTAAGGTCCAAGGCTATCATTGGTCCGAACCCCGTATATGATGGACGCTCAGATTTCACACACGAATCCAATGAAGTGACATAAATTATGTTCGTCGGATTCCAAATTCCGGCCAAAACTCAAAAGTTGTGAAATCTTCGTTCGAGCTCCAAATCGATTTATGTTTTTTGCCACTCGATCGTGACAACATGCTTAATACACTACGATGATTAAATCATGAAAAATATTAAGGAACGAGCATAGAATTGATATGAAGTTTTCAAGATTCATCCAAAATTCGTGTCTCATGATCACGATTAAAAACATGATTCATACCTCGAAGTTGGTATCAAAATGATCGTCATGCTGAGCCCTACAAGAAAACAACAATCTTTCATTCAAAGGGGCATCAGAAGGACCCCAAGTCAGCCACGGAAGATCACACAAGTTTTCAGGTAACAGCAGGACTGTTCTAGGATTCCACACATTGTTAGGCAGTGGCAAAACAATCCTTATGTACCCATTTTTAGAATTTCTTTAAATTCAATTTAATTGTAATTATCTTCAATTTTAGCTAGTTTTTTGGTGTACACCCACGTTTGAGCCCAACTCTATATAAACATGCAAAGCTAAATTGTAAGAACCTTCAATTCATTTTGCATTGATTCAATAAAATTTTCCATTCTTGCTGAAGTTCTTGGGTACATCTTGGAGAGAGACAGAGAGAGAGATAAGAGAGAGAAAAAAGGGTCGATACCCTTCGAGCAGGTAACTTTCTCTCTCCTCCCCTCTTTCTCTCTCCTGTCCTCTATCTTTTCTCTATCTCTTTCTCTCTCTTCCCCTATTTCTCTCCTCCCCTTTGTCACATCTCTATCTCTTTCTCTCTCCTCCCCTCTATCTCATCTCTATCTCTTTCTCTCTCCTTCCCTCAATCTGATCTTTATCTCTTTCTATCTCCTCTGTTGTTTCTCGTTCCTATCTCTATCTCTCTTATTCTCATCTCTCTCTCCTTCTTTTCTGAAGCCAGTCAATAAAGCCTAGCACCAGTTGGATTTCTCTCTCTCCTTCTCTTCTGAAGCCAGTCTCGAAGCCTAGCGCCAGTTGGATTTCTCTCTCTCCTCTTTCGAAGCCAGTCGTCGAAGCCTAGCACCTATTGGATTTTTCTCTCTCCTTCTCTTCTTAAGCTAGTCGGTGAAGCTTAACACCGGTTGCATTTCTCTCTCCTTCTCTTTTGAAGCCAGTCGATGAAGCCTAATGAGGGCTAGATTTCTCTCTGTCCTTCTCTTTTAAAGTCATTCGGCAAAGCTTAGTGCCAGTTGGATTTCTCTCTCTCCTTCTCTTTTGAAGCCAATCAGCAAAGCCTAGCACCAGTTGGATTTTTCTCTCTTTTTCTCTTCTAAAGCCAGTCAACAAAGCCTAACACCGGCTGGATTTATCTCTCTCCTTCTCTTGTAGCTGGCAACGCCTAGCACCGGTTGGATTTCTCTCTCTCTCCTTTTCTATCGCAGTCAGCGAAGTCTAGCGCCAACTTGATGTGTCTCTCTTGCTTTTCTTTCATCACAATCGGTGCAAGCCTAACGTTGGCTAGGTCTCTCCTTCTCTCTTCTTCTGACAAAGTCGGCGAAGCCTAATGCCGACTGTGTTTTCTTTCTCTTCTTTGTGCACTCTGCAAAGCTTAGCGCTAATTATGTTTTCTTTCTCTTCTCCTCACAATTGGCGAAGCTTAGCGTATATTGCATTTTCTCTCTCTTCTTCTTCTTCTGACAGTCGATGAAGCTTAGTGCTGATTGCATCTTCTCCCTCTTCTCCTCATAGTTGGCGAAGCCTATCGCCGACTGTGTCTTCTCTCTCTTTTCCACACAGTCGACGAAGCCTAGTGCTGACTGCATCTTCTCTCTCTTCTCCACACAGTCAATGAAGCCTAGCACGACTATGTTTTCTCTCTCTTCTTCTAAGTATAACATAGTCAATGAACACTAGCATCGATTGTGTTTTATCTCTCTCCTTCTAACACAGCCAGCAATACCTAGCGCCGACTGTGTCTTCCTTCCCTCTCTCACATTTCTTCTCCCGTCTTTCATACTTTTCTCTTCCTTTCTTCTCCCTCCCTCCTTCTGTTCCCTTCTTCTCCTACTTCACTTCTTATTCTTTCTTCATAACCATCATTATGTTACGCTTTCATTCGACTAACAGGGTTGAGGTTAGCCTCTCATGATAGTCCTGTCGTCTAGCCTTAATGTTGTTGTGCTAGGATTACTTGGCCTGTTTTATTGCCACCATAGACAAACCATTGTGCCTAGCTAGTTGGTACTACTAGTGACGTCTAGTAGTAATCCTGTGAGCCGGTCTTAGTTATCGAGCCCGTTTTACTACCACGTCAGGCTAATTATTCGTCATCTTAGTCACCGCTCTGATCCTCTCGCACAGTCAAATCTTCTCTCCCCCGTCTTTCTTCTCTTATTTTTCTTTTTAAATGCGCATGCTTGTGTACGTTCACCAAAGAGGAAAAGGGTGAGGTCTGACCCACCTATCTTATAACCTTTGCCATATGTGTATGATTGCAGAAAACAGAAGAATCAAGCCAAGGGAAGGGCTCAGAACCAGTTTTATTACTAAGGGGCTTTCTTCGTGATCTAAGAGGACGCTCATGTGAGCAGCCAGAGTAAGTCTCGAACCCACGTTAAATTCCTCTCTCACCGGTTGGTAACACCTGCCCTAGTTCTCGAACGAGGTTCTTGAGAGAGCGATCTCAAAAATATCTCGGGTCTTCCCTAAAAACCCTAGATGCGTGCCACTAAATCCCTAAAAGGATCCAGAGGGTGAGATGGAGGTACCTACCCACTTAGTAGACGACCTTATAAAGTTCTTAGGAACATTTTCACTCATTCTTGGACAATTCCATGACTGTTGAAATTCTGCTTGTAAATCTGAGCTTTATTAACTTGGCTTCTCTTTATTCGTGCCGGGGACACAAGGTGTTGAAAAATGCCTTCAAACAATGTGTTCAGGAGATGAAGTAAAAAATAGGACTTAGTAGCTAATATGATTTCCTTGGAACGAGGCCACATGATTTGGAATGTCTTCCTTGAGATTAGGAGGGTGGACCAGTGTGTAGAAGACCGCTATGTCCCGTTGTTATCAGCCTCAAACAATTTTTGTTTCCATCCTCATAAGCTTGATAGGCTCATCTGGAGCTTGGATTCTAATGGTGTATTCTTAGTTCGATCTTTGTATTAAGTAGTGAGAAGGGATAAATATATTAAGGATCGGCCATAATTTGCTATGCTTTGGAACTGCAAGGTTCCCCATCATGTCAAGGTTTTCCTTTGTACTTTAGCCTACAAAATATTACTCATTATCATCAGCTTCGTAACAGGTCGATGATCCTCATGAATGTTTTCTTATTTGGTAAGAATGATGAAGAATCAATTGATCACATATTCATTCCTTTCCTTGCCCTTTTACGAACCTTCTGTGGGGCTCGATTGATAGTGTTTCTAATTGGTTTGGGCCTTGTCCTGGGGACATATCGTAGTTCTTGCAGCAACTATGGTCACCTTCACTCGACTCCTTGGGTATTTCTTTGTGCAGGATTATGTTAGCCACCTCTCTATGGAATCTTTGAAAGGAGCGTAACCTTAGAACCTTTGAGGGTAAAGCACGGGATATTCCCTCCTTGTGTGGGCAATCTAGTGCTTGTTATATCGTGGACCTTTGCTACTCTCCGCCTTAGTTCCATGCTGAAAGAACTAATCTTCTTGAATTTTTTAGAAATCTTGAGCTTTATGGAGCGACTTTCACGAAGTATTTGTGAGTGGGCAAAACCATTAGTAGGGTGGGTCAATATAAATTTCGATGGCATTGTTCGTAGAGATTTCCTGATTTCTGGCTATGGGGGTCTGCTGCGTGATCATAGTGGAGGGATGTTATGGTTCTATTATGGTAGAATGCATGAGTGTGAAATGAATGAGGCAGAGCTTTGGGCTTTGAATATGGTTCTTTTGAGATTATCTCCCACTCATCACAAGGTGATTCCAACCAGATGTCATGCCCCTAGAGGCCGAATCCCATTATGGATGAGATTATCCTCTTGCTGATTGGTAGAGAAGTAAGTTTTTTTCATGTCTGTCGCGACTTCAACTAGGATGTTAATCTTCTTGCTAAGCTTGCTACCTCGTCTTAGTGTTTCCCCATTTCTTTCAGCTTTTTGTTCCTTTTACTGTTTCTTCTTTTATTTTTTTGCTTTTTTTATCCTCGTAACTTACCTTGATTATTGTTTGAGGTTATTTTTCATCGCTTGTATCCCCAATGCGAATAAGGAGAGAGCAGTCCGTGGACTACGGAAGCCGTAGGACAATAAGCCCTGATCCCTAAGTGAAATTTTTGACAGTATCAGAATGCCCTAAGAAGGTTCAAGATCATGCCTAAGGGTATCCCAAGAACACCTGCCAAGTCATGTAGCAAATTGATAAGTTTAAGGCAGTGCAGATGACAAAATAGCTTTCGAAAAATTCTGCCTCTATCATGCTGAATATGGACCCTAAACTACAACACCATTATCGACGCATCAAATGGTCTCTAGACCATCGCCATTGGATTCAGAACATTTGAAAACTCCCCAATACCAATTTTTGAATGATTTGGATGCCTCTAGACAAGTTATGACCACATTACCCAAAATGGGTAGGTCGTACACTATTACGGTGCACCTTGTGGTTCTCAATTTCGGGAGAAAAATTCACACGGCCGTATCTTCCTCATCACACGTCGGATCCAAATTTTTGGTGCATGTTCATCTCATCGACCCAGTCGATTTGATATGCGGTACGCATGATGACACAGCCTGAGCTGAGAGAAATCGAAGAGAGAAGTTCGTCGAAAAATTCCAAAAGTAGTAGTAAATTTTTAGCAACATATGCTCTCGATCAAACACCTGCATCACGACACTCACAAGATCTATCAACACAAGATCGGACCCATTACGACCACAAGGTAAAGAGGTTCCTTCGGGTCAAAGCTCGCATGTGATGGACGGTCGGATTCGTCAGAATCAGGGATAAACAATCATAAATTTCGGCCATCGAGATCCAAATTCCTGCTAAAGCTTTCTAATTTTGAAAATGGTCATGCAAGCATCGAATCGAGTCGTTCTTTTTGTAAAACGATCAAGTAAACATGTTCGTCACACTATGATGAAGAAATCGACAAAAAACACTGAGAAATAGGCTGAATCCTAAATCTAAGGTTGCATGTTTTCTCATGATTTGTCGAGTCATGATCATGGCCCGAGAGTCCGATCCATGGCTCAAAAGGGTATCAAAACGACCGTCTTCTCGAGCCAATCAAGAAAAGAATAATCTTTTGAACAAATGGTAGTTGGAAAGTCCCCGAATCAACCATGGAAAGATCGCACGATTGAACAGCCACTACAAGGATTGATTTTGAATTTCATAGATTGTTGGTGCAGGGGAAAAATCGTCATTTTGTCCCATTTTCTTAGAATTTCTTTAATTTAATTAAATGTTAATTTTTATCAATTAAGTCAAAATTTGATTGTCCACCCATGTTTAGACTTACACTCTATATATATCACATGATGGAATTATACTAAGGACCCCACATTGGCTTAATAAAATTCTATCTTTTGTTCAGTGTTGGGTCACGTTTGAGAGAGAGAGAAGATTTTCGGTTGGTACCCTCGAGCTTGAGGTGACTTTCTCTCTTCCTCTTTCTCTCTCCTCTCTTTCTCTCTCCTCTTTTTCTCTCTTCTTTTTCTCTCTTCTCTCTTCTCTCCACATTCTCTTTCCTCTCTTTCTCTCTTCTTTGCTCTTATCTCAGGGACAGTGATGTGGGTCTACCCTTTTTGGCGGGCCTTACCTTCATCTCTATTTTTTCTCTCTCTCTCTTCTCATAGGGGTAGCAACATGGGCCTACCCTTTTTAGCAGGTCTCGGCATGGTCTCTGTATTCTCTCTCTCTCTCTTCTCTCTTCTCTTCTCTCTCTTCTCTCTCTTCTCTCTTTTCTCTCTTCTCCCTCCTCTCTCTCTCTTCTCTTTTTCTTTCTCTCTCTTCCCTCCATCAAAAGACAAGTGGAAGCTAACCTCAGCTGTCGTCCATGACCTCTTTCTCTCCACTCTATCCCTCTCTTTCCTTGTGCACCTCGAGACCACTCTCTTCTTTTGCTCACCTAAAATGGGAAACACGGGCGACAGGCTTAACTGCCTCCCATGACCTCATGACCACCCACTTCTTGTCATACTCCCGCAAGTTGACCTACCCGTCATGCTCCCTCACTGTGCTCCTCACAATCTCTCTCCCCTATACACAGGCGACAAGCTCAACCACCCAGCTATTGCCACTGCCTTCTTTGTCCTTTGTCTCTCTCATTCGCCACCCTCGACCCAACACAGGTGATAGGCCAAGCGGCCACTCTCATTTTCTCCCTCCCCTTTTCCCTATCTCTTTTGCTCTCTGTACTCATTCCCTTTTCTCTTCTCTTTGATCAACCCAAACCTGTCCCAGCCTACCACAACCAAACCCAAGCGGAAGCCCTAGCTGCCACTCTCGGACTCTTCCTTCATTTTCTCCCTGCCGCCCATGATCTCTTGACTGTTGTCCGCACTCCACCTTACTGCCGCCTATTATCATGACCACTCACTGTCACCCCCTTCTCTGCACCTCTGCTGCCATCTCTGCCTTCCTCTCCACCATGCTGCTGTCGTGCGCCCTTCAATCCATCTCTACATGCTGCTGCCGGCAACCAGTCCTCTGTCATCATCGCCCCCAACTCTGAACAGGAACCAACCGCCTTCTCTTCCTTTCTCACTGTCTTCTCTCTCTCTAACTCTCTCACAGCTCTTCATTCTCTTCGTGATCTCCCGCAACCTCTAGTTCCATCACGATCCTCTACAACTCTCCTATCCCCTCGCTGCACTTTCTCTCTAGAACCCCCAAATGAGTTATCCATTCGCCTCCTTTTACGTTTCATTGTGTTTTCCCATTGTTTCGTTTCATTCTCTTCGTTTCACGTAATTTTATTCGTTTTACCTCAAGCTCTCTCTCTCTATTAGCCAAATTCCTTTTTTTTTACTCAATACCTTTTTCATCTTATTACTCGTACTTCATCTTTTACTTATTTCTTTTATTTTACTCCTTTTCATGTTATCTTCATTACTTATTTTATTTTATTCCATTTTTATTACCTATTTTATTTATTTACCTCTTTATTTTATTTTCATTACTTCAGGTTTACCTCATTCTTCTATTTTATTATACATAACTCATTTTAATTTATTTTATTCTATTTCTTTTATTTCTCTTATTTTAACGTATTTTACCTTACCCTATTTTTTTTTTATTCCATTCATTTATTTTATTTTATTTCATTTTAGCTCTATCACCATTATCACTTTATTTTATTTTGTTTCATTTCTCTTATTTTATTCTACTGTTATTTGATTTATTACAAATGTATTACATTTGTAAATGTATTACAAATATATTACATTTGTAATACATTGTATTACAAATTGTATTATATTTGTAATACAATTGTAATGCATTTATAATACAAATGTATTACAAATGTAATACGTAATACATTTGTAATACAAATGTATTACATTACAAATTTGTCTTGCATTGTAATACAAATGTATTACATTTGTAATGTATTACAT
>NW_006498846.1:5233460-5285751 GCF_000471905.2 Amborella trichopoda
TACATTGTATTACAATGTGATACATTGTAATGTAATGTATTACAATGTGATACATTATATTGCAATGTATTACAAATGTGTATTGGAAATGTAATACAATGTAATACACATTGTATTATAATGTTGTACAATGTGTATTATACATTTGTATTATAATGTGTAATACATTGTATTATAATGTGTATTACAATATGTGACATCGTAATACAAATGTATTACACATGGAAATACAAATGTGACAAATGTCTATTATAAATTGTGCCTATTTGTGACAAATGTATGACATTTGTTATTGTGTATTACAATGTGACATTTGTGACAATACAATGTCATTTGTCACATGTTTGTACTATATTGACATTGGTCGCATTGTGACAAATGTGACATTGTATTACAATGTGACATTTGTGACAATTGTCACATTTGTATTGTCACAAACGTGACAATACAAATTGACATTTGTATTGTCACATTTGTGCCAATGTGATAATACAAATATGATAATACACATTTGTATCGTCACACATTGTGACAATACAATTGTGTATTGTCACAATGTGATAATGTGATAGTTGTGACATTTGTATTGTGACATTACAAATGTGTATTATCACATTTGTATTGTGATTGTCACAATACAAATGTGACAATCAATACAAATGTCGCATTATGTCATTGTAACAAAGTCACATTGTGACAATCACTTTGACAATGTATGACAATGTAAGTGTCACAATATGACATTTGTATTGTGACAATCTGGTCACAATGTCACAATACAGAATGTGACAATCACAATGTGACAAATGTGACATTGTGGTTGTCACAATGTGACATTGTGATGTCACATTGTGACAATGTAACCACAAATGTGACAAAGTGATAATACAAAGGTAAATATTTACCATTTGCGGCAATGTGACAATCACAATGTGTAATTGTCACAATACAAATGACATTTTTATTGTGAAAATCACAATGTGACAATAATGCGACATTTGTATGGCAAATATTTACCATACAAATGTCCCATTGTATGGTAAATGTACAATGCAGCTGTCACAAATGTGATAATATTTATGACCACATTTGTGTATTGTCACAAATGTGTCTTATTTACCACATAAAATGTGGTAAATAACTATCCTATTTACCATACTCTTATTTACCATACACTTATTTACCAAATGTATGGTAAATACCACTTATGTACCATACAGTTGGTAAATAGGACAATTATTTACCAATTGTACGGTAAATAAGTCATCGGTAAATGTCCTATTTACCACATCAATTGTTAAATAAACAGTTATTTACCAATTGTGTATTTACCACACACAATTGATGTGTGTGGTCAATCGTCCTTATTTACAACACAATTGATAAATAGTTTGATCTACTTATTTACGAATAACTGTCACAATTGTGTATGGTAAATAACTGTCCTAATTACCACACACTTATTTACCACGATGACAAATTTTTCACAATTGGTAAATAATTGTGCGGTAAATAGATGTGTGGTAAATAGGGGACTCATTCGTCACTGTCACAATTGTGTGGGTCTATTTGGGTACTGGTAAAATAGGAGGAGTGTGTGGTAAATAGATGTGTGGTAAAATAGATTGTGTGGTAAATAGATTGTGTGTGGTAAAATAGATTGTGTGGTAAAATAGATTGTTTGGTAAATAGATTGTGTGATAAATAAATGTGTGGTAAATAGGAGGATTGTGTGGTAAATAGCTATTTACCACACATCTATTTACCACACAATCTATTTACAACACAATTTACCACACATATGTGTAAGACTGTCCCACACATTTAGATATGTGTGGGACAGTCCCACACAGTACCACACATATCTATGTATTATCAGAGCTCCCCTTAGAGAAATGTTTTAGATATGTGTGGGATAGTCCAACACAATTACTTAAATATGTGTGGGACAGTCCCACACAATTTACCACATCAAGAGGTAAAGTTTATTTACCTCTTGATGTCTAACTGCTCAATAAACGTTTAATTACCTCTTGATGTCTAACTTCTCAATAAATGTTTATTTAGATCCCTTTTTAATTAAACGCAAGTCCCTTAATGAAGATTTAAGATATGCATCTGTTTACTTAAATTGGAAGGGACTGTGAAGATCCCCAAGTCCCAAAGAGGCACACATCAAGGTAAATTGAACTTCTCTATGATAGAAGTTCCATATACCTAAAGCAAAGAGGTCCCCCTAAACAGCGCAATTCCCCAAATTGGCATGATCGATTGAGGGATAGCCCCAAAGCACGTTGTCCCCAAAGTCTTGTGGTCTTTAGGTTATTCGATGTCATAGTACAAATGGTCTTAAGGTATATGAGAATTGCAAATGGTCTCATATACCTAAAGACCATTTGCAAATGGTCATTAGGTGTATGATAACGTTCAACTAGTGCAAAACATACAAAATGAATGACCATATGCCGGGGCTGGTATATGGTCTTTAATCATCTGAGTCATGGTCCCCAAAGTCTTGAGAAATTACCCAAGGGTCTCTGTGTTTTGCATGTCACTTAAACGTCCAAAATTCATAAGTTGAAACTTATGCCACTTATGGACTCTAGACCTAGAGAAGGATTATGCAATTTATGGATTCTGGCCCAGAGCAGCCATGATAGAATTCTTTGCCTAGAGAGTCTTAGAAGTGTCCTTAAAGTAATTTCTAAATAAACTAGTAACTGGGTGTTCCTATTTTAAGTGAAGATGACGAGGACTCGTGCTAACAATGCGAGTTTTAGTAATGAGAACACCGGGGCCCTTGGGGAATTCCTCAAGACTTTACGGACCACGACTCAGATGATGAAAGACTATATGCCGACCCCGACTACCCTTGCCCTAGATTAAACTGATAATGGTTTAATTTAGAGGTTTAGGAGGCTAACACCCCCGTCGTTCTCGAGACATGGGGGAGTAGAGAAAGCCGAAAGATGGTGGAGGCAAGTGGAGAAGATTTTAGATGTTTTGCACTGCTCGGATGAGCAGAAAGTCAGGTAATGGATTTTTATGCTGAAAGGGGAAGCCATGCATTGGTCGAGCTCGGTAAAACAGGCCTAGAGGGAGACAGGGACTGAGGCCAGTTGGGAGAAATTCCTAGTGGAATTTGATGAGAAATATTTCCCATATCTGTCCAAGAGATGAAGGAAGTAGAATTTATTGAGCTGCAACAAGGAAGACTGTCAGTGGAAAAATACGTAGCCAGGTTTGCAGAGCACTCTCGGTACATGCCTCACACCATCAATACAGAGGCGCGCAAGGCAAGCAAGTTTGAAAGAGACCTCCTGCTAGATATGAGAGGGAGAGTAATATCAGCCCACCTCAAGACGCTCTCCCCGTTAGTAGACCTCGCTACGAAGCTTAAAAGAGATTGCGATGAGTTTCGGTTGAGGAGAGAGGGGAAAGTAAGGTCCACACAGTTTGGAAGTTTTGGAGCTAAGGCTCGACCGCCTCTTAGAAGAGAATTTAGGGGAGGAGTAAATCAGGGCAACATGAAAGTTTAAAAGACCTTTTTGGGTGATGTGAGGGATAACCGACGCCTGACCTATTCACATTGTGGGTCAAACAACCACTTTGCTGCTGAATGCTATAAGAAGCTGAGAACATGTTATCGATGTGGCAAGCCTGATCACTTGATCAAGGACTGCCTTGTGACGAAGCCTGAAGATAAACTAAAGACTCAAGGTTGGGTGTTTTCGCTTACGGAGCTGGAGGCCAAGGCGTCTACTTCGGTGATCAGAGGTAAGCTCTTGTTTGTGGTAGAGAAGCTAGAATTTTATTTGATCCCGATTGCCTTCTTGCTCTGTTACATCATCAAATTTTTTCATGTAACTTAAACATTGAATCTGCACCTCTTAATCGTACCTTAGCACGTGCACACCTTTTTGGGGGACACTCTAGTGACTGGCTCAAAGTTTAGGTATTGGGCGTTGTGATTGGGAGGTAGAGTCTTGCCCATATATTTGATTCCCTTGGATGTTTAGGGTTTTGGACGCCCTCCTAGGCATAGGTTGGTTGTATGCTCGTGCCTTAGTGGATTGTTTCGAGAAGAATGCCATTGTAAAACCCCCATTTAGCTGATTAGCAGATATATGATTTTGAGTAGAAAATCTTTTTTAAGGGGGGATGATGTGAGGACCAAGATTTTTAAGCATATTATAGTGCGCCAGTACGTCATCGGTAGGAAAAGTTAGACTGTCGTTTACTGCAATTTAGGAGTCGTCGTGTGTGCATGACAATAAGAGTGTTGTGCACGACAGAATGTTCATGGTAGTGAGAGTGCCATGCGCGGTAGAAGGTGCACAGCAGCAAGGGTGTCGTGCACGGTGGAAAAAGAGAGATGATGTAGAGGACGTGTGTTGGAAGGTATTTTTCATCAACATGGGGCCCCCGCTCAATAAAGGCCTAGCAAGTAGTGGAAATTCAGATAGTCTCATAACAGCCCCAGAACTAGCCAAGATCTTCATGAGGTCTCTCAAGAGTATCCTGCCAAGTTTCGTTGCATTCCGACGTGTTTAAGGTAGTACAGACTGAGAAATAGTTCTGACAGAATCAACCTCCAACACCCTGAAACAGACCCCTATAACTAGAGCTACATTTTCAACGTCTCAAATTTCTATGGGACCACCACTACATCTGGCACGATTGAAACCTCCAAGGGTCAAGTTTAGCTCAAACAGAGATTCCAGGAAGACGTTATAGGCGAAAGAGTGAAACAGGAGAAGCCGCACGTTATTACCGTGCAGCCACCCTAGAACACTACACCATTGAAGGGACAGTCATGACCAGTGACTTTCGACGCTCATATCTCACTCATCTTAAGTCGGATCGTTGTCAAATTTGGTGAACATGTTCGTCTAATTAAGACGACCGATTTGATATGTGTCATGTCCCGTGATGATAGCCAAGTGCGAAGAAAAGCTAGAGAGAAGTTGTTGATCCGTGAAGAAAAGTGTTAGAAATTCAACAGCATCGTGACTCGCTCGAGTGGCCAAATCATGCCACTAGCAAGCCCGATCGACGCGAGACCAATTCCATCGTGAGCGTAAGGTCTCGGTCCATCTTTGACACACTATCGATCCAAAATTTCAAGATCTACTTAAATTTCAAATCACATGATCGTGCACTAAAAACGTGATCCATGGCTCGAAGTTGGTATCAAATCTATCACCATGTACATCCCTACAAGAAAACGATCATCCTATGATCAACCAGTCACCAGAACGACCCCGGATCAACTATGCAAGATCATGCAAGTCCTAGGGCAACTAGGGACTGTTTTGAAATTTCGTGACTTGTTAGGAAGGGGAAAATCTATCATTTTGTACCCTATTTTTTAATTTCTTTTAATTCAATTTAATCTTAATTTCAGCAATTGGGGTTACTTTAGATCATCCACCCATGTTTGAGGCATACTTCTATATATACGTATCATCATTGTACATAAAAAAGGGGAGGCTGAGGCATACACACACATAAGAGAGAGTTTTCACTTAATAAAAGTTTCTCTTTCTTACCATTGTGGTGTCACGTTTGAGAGAGAGAGTGAGGTGAGAGAAAATTTTTGTCGGTACCCCTCGGGTTGAGGTACACCTCTCTCTCTTCTTTTTTTTTTTTCTTTCCTTCTTCTCCGTCGCTTCTCCCCTCTCTTATTCATGTTTTTCGTCTGAGTTCCTTGCATAGGTCATACACGGCAGTAGCAGTGCCGTGCATGCCTCTCCCTTATCTTCACAAGTTGCGCATGGCGATGGCAGCGCCATTCATGAGTCCCCTTCCCCTATCGCCGCCCACAGACGTCGCAGCGACGTCGTGACGAAGAGCCCAAATGGTGAAGCTTGTTGCCGCATACAAGGTACTTCCTTTACTCCATGTCTAGCTGAGATATCGATACCTACCGCTGCCCGCTAGGGGCTTTAAGAACAACTATCGCCCTCACGCGAGCTTCCTCTGTGCGACCAGAACCCATCACCGTTCTCCCTGCGTCTCGTGCCTATCGTCGTGTGACCTAGGCAAAGCAATTGCCATGTGCCTCATCAGAGCAGGTTGCCCTCTGCGTGGCCTATGGACATCCGAACTTCCCTTTTCTCTCTGCCGTCTAGTTGTCTCTCCACCTCTTTCTCCTCTCACTTGACTGAGGGTAGACTTAGCCTATCACCGATGCGCCAACCTCAATTTCGAGTAGTATTTCCCTCATGCTGGTCCTTAAAACCATGCACATCTTGCTACCACTCTGAGTGGGTAATTTCTGGTTGTCATGCTAGTGTCACCCCCATGACAAGCTCTCTTTTCTTTTCTATCCTTCACCAAACCTTGCACTTCATCACCTCCTCCTATGAATGTTCATTGCCTTAAGACAAGGGTGGGTCTCTTTGACCCACTTGTCTTATAAATTAACCATAGAAGTGTTGTGCAGAAATATAATACGATTGCAGGTCAAGGGAGACGATTCCGAAATAGCTCAAGCAACTGAGGGGCTTTCTTCATGATCTAGGAGGGCACCCACGCGAGCCAACCCAACTCAAATTCCTCTATCATTGGTTGGTATAGCTGCCCTTGCCCTCGAGCAAGGTTCCGGGAGGGCGATGTCAAATCCTGGGTTCACCAGAAACCCGAGACACGTGTCGCCAGATCACCTAGATCCGGAGGGCGAGAATGAGGTGCCTAACCAGCTTGGCGACTCTACTGGGGACTTACTACCCCTTAATCGGTTCGCTCTTGTCTGACCAATTTCCTTTTTACTTTCTGCACCTTTTTCTATGGCACCTGGGTTGTTCGACTCGTTCATTTGGGTCAGGGACTTCCTTATCCTTACACTCGTGGCGGTCCCAGGGAAGAGAGTCGCTTAAGCCTCCTCCCTTAGACTCCTTCTGAATCAAGACTTACGATCCGGCTCCCAGGTTCTCACCTGGATTAATGCGAGAGGGGACTTAAAGGTCCTTGCCTCCCCGCTTTCCCGCCTTCGTTGACTCTCCGCCAAGGCCCCTTGCATGGGTAGCACTCCTGCTGCTGCGCACCCTGCTACTGACAAATCGCCTACCAGTCATACTACTGCGATATGTCGGAATGCTTCCCCATCAATCCCTGTGAAAGGAAAGCAAGCTGTCGTCGTTCCTGAGGCTCGCCGCAAGGCCCCCCTGTGCTCTGTCACTACTCCAAGCCTCCGCACCTGGAGGATCGGTACACAGAGGCGGAGGTCCTTAGGTGTTCACCCCTTCCACACACTTAAAGGCTCGTGGTCAATCTACTTGAGTCACACCTCGGGGAAACACTCAGCTTGCATCCAGGACCAGGACTTCTCGGGCGAAACCCTGCATATGCCATGCATTTTCTTTCCACAGCTCGGGGTAGCACTAGCTCTATGTCACCTCGAGCACATGAGGGTCGATCGTTCCGTCTTCCCTCCAAGCACACACAGCTGCACCTTGTGAGAGATAAGCTCCCGCCTCTTCCCTCAGAAACACAAGCTCATGGGTCTTGGCCTCCTTAGGTCGAACTCATTGACCGAGCTTGGGCTGACCCCCAAGTCACCCGGACGGCTAACCCTAAAGGTGCACACACACCATCTTCGTAAGTTCCTCTTGGATCCAAACTCAGGCGTAGTCACGAACCAACTTATTCTTACCGCTTCCCGTCGCAAGATAAGCACCTCCAGCCCTGGTACTCAAAGGTCTTCCCTAAGAGTACCATCTTGAGCCAGCCCCTGGTCAACCGAACACCCTGCCCTCACAAAGGCACTTGGGGCAACGACTTGATGTCAGACAGAGGCCTCTAGCCTCCAAGACAGGAACCCAAGCTGTCCTCCATCCTTGGGCTCCACTCCCTGCTCCAGCTCATAGACATGGCCCTCTTCTGTTAAAAGAAAACAGGGCAGTCCAGGTCTCAGGCTTGGTTTTGAAATGAGCTGCACAACCACCTCAGGATCAACCATAAAAGAGGCCTGTAGATCCTGAGCAAGGAAACCTCCAAGGAAGTCAAGGTCAGCACCCCTGATGACCTCCTACCTTGTAATCCCTTCTTCTCTCTTCAAACACCGGAGCCTGAGCAAGTCCAGGAATACTGTTCGGTGATCACCACTTAGAAGTCACGGTCCCAAAGCCGTCAAGAATCGGTCCTCACAAGATCGGCATACAAAGACTGAATCAAGTCGGGGCAAGATGAACCCCTCCAAACTGACTTGCCATGCACAGCTCGCCAGCCTCGGCTGCCGTTGCATCACCTGACTCTGGTCTCCCAGAAGAAACGGTCAGTGTCATGTTGATCAATTACCCGAACGATGCTCAGGAGGAGCGAATGAACAAGTTCAAGGAAATGATGCAAGCCATCCTCAGAAAGATGGAGCGCTTAGAGGCCTCCAGATCCCCTTTGTCGTCTGATTCCCTGACCAGTGAGGACACTGCTCTTAGGCAGACTCCCCCTTTGGTCTCCCAAGACAACACCTCCTCTCGGGGGGTCTCCCAAATCAACGTAGATGCTATGGTGGTCCATAGCGTCAAGAACAAGGTCCTGGGCATGCAGGAGATGCCACTCTACCAAACATTGTGTCCCCCGTACATTGACCACATCCCGTTCCCCCGAACTATCAAAAAGGGAAACTCCCTCTGTTCAATGGTACCACGTCTCCTCACCAGCATACGACCCACTTCCAAGCAGCTTGCTGGAAGATAGCAACTGATGGATGTCTCCTCCTCTACCAGTTCATCAAGACTTTTGAAGGACCAGTCTTCTAGTGGTAGCTTGGCTGCCATCAAACTTAGTGCACACTTGGCAATAAATGGAGCAGTTGTTCTGCCAGCGCTTCCACGAAGTCCAAAGGAACATGGAAACCATCGAGCTCCTCACCTTGATGCAAGACCCTGGTGAGCCAGTTGACAAGTTCATTACCCGATGGAAGAGTTGGCACCTTTCACGCCACCCCCATGACCGAGAAGGAAGCAGTCTAAACCTGCATACAAAACATGCTCCTCGAGATCGCCCTACATGTCGACGCATCGAATCCACCCTCCATGTCAGAGCTCATCTCTAAGGCAGTTCGTATCGAGGGATTGTTTAAGCACCACAACAACCCTTGTCAACTATCCTCCATCTCAAACTCTCGGTTCAGCAGTCGGGGCAATCAAAAGGCAGTGATCAGCACAGCCGTCACTTTGATTGACACCAAAGGTGCGGCTCCCTAAACTCTCGACCTCTCTATAGGACAGACACCTCAGGTCAGGGGTAAGCAGGAGTCCTACAATGCAGTCCCACCTTCTAAAATAGTAAGAAAAACAATGATTGAACCCAACACCAAAATAAAGTTTACCCCTTTGACACAGAGTGGACCCCTGCACTACTCCAACTGCTATTAGAACATAGCATGATCCAGCTGTCAGAGGTCACCGCTGCAGAGTCGTCAGGGCAGGAGTCGAATGAGCAGTAGTGCACCTGTCATAGGAAAAAGGCCCACCCCACCCACGACTGGTACATGCTCAACGACAATATCGAGGCCCTTATCAACAAGGGTCAGAAAAAGCTCAAAGAGTTGAAAAAGACATTTGGGGCAGTAGAGGCATCTCACGTAGTCACGATCTAAGAGGACGATGGGGCACCGTCTTTTCTTCATGCATTTTTCTCTATAATGCTAGAAGAAGGGATCACCACCCGAAAGTCGACAAGGCAGCCCAAGTTCCTGCCTCCAGGAACCGAGAACTTCTAGTGCGCGTACCACCAGATACAGGGTCATGACACTAGCGAGTGCATTGGCTTCCATAAGCTTCTGGCGAAAAAGATGCAGCAGTGTCAGGAGGTTTAGGGCAGCCCGACAAGACACCCTCAGGTCCCTCTTCCGCTTGTGCAAGAAGACCCCCTGACGTAAGCCCAACAAAATACTAAGTAAGAACCCCTGTAGGCCCTCTTTGAGACAATGCTCTAGCAGGGTCTTGTCACCCTCAAGTCAGCCAGACAGCCTAAGCATCTTGCCCAGGGCATGGAAAAGCTTGGGTGCCCCTACCACCAAGTGTGAGGTCATGAACTTAAGGAGTGCACTGGGTTCGAGGCCTATTCAAGAGGAAGCCCCGCTACACGATCCTCATGAGCATACACTAGACCTTTCAGAGCCCTCGACCTCTCAGCCCTGAGAAGTCTACCATGGGCGAAGTAGGCTCAAATCCCTGAAATGCGTGAGGCAGTCTACCAAGCTAGGGCCAATCACCAGTCTAATAGGGCAGTCCAAACACCCCTTAGGGATCCCGAAGGAGACGTAAGCACCTAGGTCCCCCAGTCGAAGGAATCATCTTCCTTAGCCACCAATCGAGGAAGAATTCCTCAAGCGCTGCCGACCTTACGGGACTTCATCCCAGGCGTAGCTTGCCTCATCTTATCGTCCAATCAGGCAAACGGCCCTGAGTTATCAATATCTCAGGAGTCGGCCAAAATGGGTGATGACGTTAAAAGCACCCCACAATGGTCAAAGCCGGGGTATGACGTTAAATACCCCCTGCAAACGTCCAATTCCAACGATGATGTAAAAAGCTGTCCGGAACGTTCTATCTCTTCTTCTCCTTTCACCTCCTCTATTTTCTCCATAGGTGCAGCTCGATGATGCCCATATTTTGACACTCTAAACAAAGAGTTTGGAGGCACCAGCTTCACCATGACACAACAAGAACGCCTTAGAGAAATACTAGCCCAGGCGGTAGAATTTCTACAGCCGCCGATGCACTACAACCCGAGCAATGACCGGGACATCTTCAGACTCCTATTCCAAAGAGGCCTCCCACATGGTACAAATCTTGGAAGTACCAACTAGCACAAGGCAAATGGGTCTAAGATCGGGAAAGAAGCTACAGCCCACACCTCCAAAGTTCAAGGTCCTCAAACTTTTAGATCCTTCATTTTCCTCTAAAATGAAACCTCAAACCTCTACATCCCTAGTACAGATCTCTATTACTACCCCATCAACCCAGACCGCACTGGCTGCACAAAGTCAGCTAGAGTCACAAAGCAAAGCCGATGGCATTGCTCTTCCATCTGAGGGTAAGAGGACAGTTACAGGCTAAGAGAAACATCCTCCTCATACAAACCCACCAAGGACATGCCAACCCCATGAAGAAGTGGTAAACTCACTTGGAGAAGTTAGTCTCCGCCCCGCTACGGAGAGTGGTTACAGGCCAAAAGAAAAAGCCAACCACTTCCGAGTTATCTTTAATTCATCTAACGAATATGTCAAACATACAAGGAAAACTTCTCTGGCAAGGAACTGGACTATGATGGAGGGCATCCCTATTCACAGTAGATGCCCTTCCACAGAAAAATATGGACTTCACGGTTGTGCTAGAGGACTTGGCTCCACAACGACAAGGCCTCCCCGTTTGCCATCACTCTTGACCCCCATAAGACGTCACCGTCCGAGGTCATCACCTTGCGCAACACAATACCGCGTCCTATCACCACCACGGGTAAACTAACGCTATGAGGGACTATCACCGCGAGCCTCATGCCCCCAAGCATGGCTATCGCTGTGTGTAACCCAGGGACATACAAAGGTAGTGCTGAATGTGACTTAATGGCATGCATCACTTTGAAGCACCCCAGTTCCCAATGTTCCCCATTTCTAGGGGGATTGACGCCTCTTCAATTCCCCCAATAATCACCCCTCACCGGTAGTACACCTCCTGCGACCTTTTGCATTCCCCCCAACCCTATGAGTTCCCACCGGCGTTTCCCCTCTCCGCTAGGAATTCACTCTCACCCCCTTCTTCTCGTTGTTGGAGTTGGCAAAAACCATCGAAAATCCCTAAAAGCTTTCCTACGACCCTGCGGATTGCCCTTCTCCCTGGTTTCTCACTTCAACAGTTCACCAAAGGTCACCGAAATTTCGTTAAGTTTTTGATGAACTTAATGCATCCCCGTCTCCTCCTCCAACAACCAGAGAGATAACAAAGCCCTCTAAAGTCTCTGCGACCTCCCCTACAGTAGCAGAATGACCGGTGGAGCACTGGAACTTTGGCATGGCACCTCTGCAAATCCTGCAAAGGCCCCGAGAAGCCCTGTTTCTTTCTCAGAACGCCTCGACACTTCCCAGAAAGGTTCGCAATCATGTTGCAAAACTTTGTACCTCCTGAAGATTGTCAGAAAAATCCCTCAAGACCTATCCCCACAAGTTTTGGCCAGGAACTGCTCTCCAGAAAACCCTCACAAGAAAGCTTTGACACTCTCTGCCTTTAAAAAGCTTTCTACTATTTTTACCCTTCTATAAATAGTAAACTGGGGTTTCCCCCCTTTTAATTGCCTGCAGTACCTAGAAATGCCCCCGACAAACTCAGAATGATGCACCAATCCCCAACTCTTGATGGCGGTAAAACCAAGCTGGGGTGGGCGAAGCCTAAGACCTGAAGCATCATCACTGCGTGCCTCATCAAGACTTGTGTCGTGAGCCCCATCAAGAATTTTATCGAGTGCCTCGATGAGAGACTATCACTGTGTGCCTCATCAGAAGGCTAGTGCTATGCGCCCCATCAAGAATTTTACCGTGCATCTCTTATAGAGATTATCGTTGTCGTCTTGTCCAGGGGTCATTGCCGAGAGCACCTTGTCCCAAGATCACCGTCGCACTGCCTCGTGCTTCACAATGTGACAAAACACATCATCTAGGTTTACTGATTCATGTGCCACTCCACACTTGGTGCCACACATTCCTTGGCACTCCCCTCTGGACCATTGTCCTGCCTCTTCAGGAAGTTCACTCTCTGCATCACAGTCTCACTCCTCAGGGAGTCCGGTCTTTGGTGACGGCCCTGGTCCCCATGGAGTCACATGCCTTCACCACTTAATGGTCCGCATTGCATGACCATAAACTGCATAGCCATGGTTTGTATTGCACGATCTCCACAACCACGGTCCGCATTGCATGACCTTAAACTGCACAACCATGGTTCGCATTACATGACCTTAAACCACATAGCCATGGTCTGCATTTCATGACCTTAAACTACACAGCCATGGTTCCCATTGCATGACCTTAAACTGCATAGCCATGGTCTGCATTACATGACCTTAAACTGCATAACCATGGTCCGCATTACATGTCCCTAAATTGCAAAGCCATGGTCTACACTGTAGTGGAGGTCTAGTTGCATGATCTTAAACTGCACGGTCCCGGTTGCATGACCTAAAACAACATAACCACGGTTCAAGCTATATGACTTTAAATCATAGTTCGCATCCTGACCGCATCACGTTAAAGTTCTTTGCCCAGGTCTAGGAGGTGCGACCTTAAAACATGCCCCTATTAGGCGCACACACTTTTTACATTCATCTCCATGCACGACTGCCTTAGCTGGCCCATTTGTGTGTGCGTACCCTCTTTTCTCCCAAGTGAGCCTACTTAGCCACATGACCCTTTCATGTGCATCTCGCGCACGTTCTCTCTAACCGTCCCATTTGTATGTGCGTACATTCTTCTTCTCTCCAGCGAGCCCACTTAGACGCACATGCCCTTGACGTGCATCTCCACGCACGTCTTCCCTAGTCAGGCTATTCATGTGCGTAGGCCACTTTAACCATCTTTCATCATCCCCCAGCAAGTCTTACCCATGCTTGCCAGATGGCAAGCCATCTTGGCCCCCATATTCACCCTCAGCTAGTGGGTTGCCACCTTTCACTTACCATCCAATCAACTTTCCACAGGAAACTTCATGACGTTATTCTAAGTCAGTCAAAGTCATCACCAGACTCACTCTATGGCCTCTACAGACTGCCATTCCTTACTGCTACGATCCAGCTATATGATCCTAAACTATAGTGCACGTCTTGACCGCATGACGTTAAAAGGCTTTGCACAGGTCTCAGAGGCACGACCCTAAAACGTGCTTCCCCAAAAACAAGCGGGCATGGTGTACACTTAGGTAAGGGAACGCCATGAGTAAAAATGACGGACGGGCTTGGTCACGAAACCATGAGTAAAAGAGTTTCGTGGAAAAAGAAACCCAGGCACCGTGAAAACCCAAGAAGGCATCGTGAACAAAAAAGGATGAAAAGGATGGACATGACCACATGTCACAGGTACAAGAGCCCAGAAATAACAGAAGTTAGTGAAAACCATCTTCACGATGCTGCTTCTTCTGCTCAAGTGAAAACTCGTGAAAGGGTGCTTAGACCGATAAGACAAGCTGACGCACGACTATCACCTTAGCTGACATTCAATTTCCAAACGGTCACGTTGCTACAGATATTTGCCTAAAATCCTCAGAAGCTGGCATCCAGTCGCAGGCCAAATGGCTTGTCAGGGAGTGAGAGCCTCACAAGATCTCCCTAGTTCTCATGGCTCATCAGGGAGTGAGAGCATCATAAGATCTCCCCAGTTTTTATAGCTCATTAGGAAGTGAGAGCTGCTTAAGATCTCCCTAGTTGAGTCCTTGAGGGTGAGGATGATGACCAAACGATCCCTCAAGAAATGCTAAGAGCCATCGCGAAGGCATGAAATCGACAAAGCTAGGGTCGAATCTGCCACAGGCTTCAGGGTAGTCTTTGCCAAACCCCTTAGCATACATGGGACCAGACTTCTGAGTTAGGTGAGAAGCCCCCGACTGGACCCCGCTAGACAGGACCTATAGGAGATACCTTGAGCATCAATAGCAAACCTGGTGTAGCAATAAAAAAAACTGAGCAAAGGTTTGTAGCACTTGGACTTCAAAAAAGGCCTGGTTCTGTACGAGGAGGTCCTAACAAAGGCCTCATGCTCCAAAACCACAGATAGTCTCTTGAAGGTACGGACTCTACAAAGATTCCTCAAACTTTCTGAATAATTGCCCTTCTTGATTCTCTCGAAGCACAACTTTCGATGGGGCATGCTGTTGGAAGGTACTTTTCATCAACATGTGCCCCTCGCTCAATAAAGGCCCAACAAGTAGTGGAAATTCAAACCGTCTCAGAACAGCCCCAGAACTGGCCAAGATCTTCATGAGGTCTCTCAAGAGTCTCCTGCCAAGTTTTTTCATATTTCGACATGTCTAAGGCAGTGTAGACAGAGAAATAGTTCCAGTAGAATCGACCTCTTGCACACTGAAACGGTATAACTAGAGCTACATTCTCAGCATCTCAAATTGCCGTGGGACAACCACTATTGGATCCAACATGGTTGAAACCCCTAAGGGTCAATTTTCAGCTCAAACAGACATTTTAGAAAGACGTTACAGGCGAAAGAGTGAAACAGGAGAAGCCGCACGCTATTCCCATGCGGCCACCAAGCAACACCACACCATTAAAGGGATAGTCACGACCAATGAATTTTGATGCTCATTTCTCACTCATGCTAAGTCGGATCATGCTCAAATTCAGTGAGCATGTTTGTCAAGTCAAGACGAGGGATTCGATATGTGGCACGCCCTGTGACGATATCCGAGCGCGAAGAAAAGCTTGAGCGAAGTTGTTGATCTGTGAACAAAAGTGCAGGAAATTCAGCAGCATCGTGCCTCGTTCGAGTGACCAAATCACGCCGCTCGTGAGCCCAATCGATGCGAGACCACTTCCATTGCGGGTGTAAGGTCTCGGGCCATCTCTGACCCGAACCTCGTACATGGTTAATGGTCGGATTCTGCACACTAACCCCACGAATCGAATGTAAATTCTGCCGTTGAAATCCTTGATTTTGGCAAAAATTCCAACCTCGCAAAATCTTCGTTAGGCCACGGAATCAAGCTTCATTTGGTGCCCCATGATCGTAGTGGCATGCTCAGTGTGATTCAGCAAAGAAAACATAAAAAAATATTGAGGGCCGAACACACTATCGATCAAAAGTTTCAACATCTACTCAAAATCACGTCACATGATCGTACACTAAAAACATATCCATGGCTCAAAGTTGGTATCGAATTGATTGCCATGCCGAGCCCTAAATGAAAACGATCATCTTACGATCATCCTGGCGTGAGAACGACCCCGGATCATCCATGCATGATCATACAAATCTTAGGGCAACACAGGGGTTGTTCTAGAATTCCACGACTTGTTAGAAAGGGTAAATCTGTCATTTTGCACAATATTTTCTAATTTGTTTTAATTCCATTTAATCTTAATTTTCAGCAATTAAGGTTACTTTTGATCATACCCCCATGTTTGGGGCATACTTCTATATATTCGTACCATCATTATATGCAAAAAGGGGAGGCTGAGGCATACACATACACAAGAAAGAGTTTTCGCTTAATACAAGTTTCTCTTTCTTACCATTGTGGTATCATGTTTGAAAGAGAGAGTGAGGTGCGAGAAACTTTTGGTCGGTACCCTTAAGGTAGAGGTAAACCTTCTCACTCTTTTTTTTTTCTTTTCTTCTTCTCTCTCTCTTCTCCCATCTCTTCTCCATCTTCTTCGTCTGAGTTCCTTACAGAGGTCGTGCGCGGCAGTGGTAGTGCTATGCATTCCTCTCCCTCGGCTTTATAGATTATGCATTGCGATGGCAGCACCATGCACGAGTCCCCCTCCCCTTTTATTCTTCTGTCTCTTTCTGCTAGTGAAGATTGTAGATGACGCTGCCTATCGCCATCCACAGACGTAGTTGCGACGTCGCGACCAAGAGCCTAGACGGGGAAGCTTGTTGCCACTCGCAGGGGTCTTCCTCTACTGCGCGTCTAGTTGAGACGGTGATACCTATTGCTGCTCGCTGGGGGATTTAGCAACAATTATCCCCATCCACAAGCTACCTCCGTGCGACCGGCGCCCACTACCATTCTCCCTGAGTCCTGCGCCTATCGCCGTGCAACCTAAGAGAAGTAATCACCGTGTGCCTCGTCAGGAGCTAGTACGATCCACAAGGGATGCGTCGAATCCTTGCATTGCCCACTGCGATGCCTATTGACGTTCGGACTTCCCTTTTCTCTTTGCCGTCTCGTTCTCTCCTCTCCACCTCTTTCTCCTCTCACTTGATTGAGGGTAGACCTAGCCTATCACTGACATGCCGACCTCGGCTTCAAGTAGTATTGCCATCGTGCTGGTCCTGAGAACCATGCCCATCTTGCTACCACTCTGAGTCGGTAATTTATGGTTGTCATGCTAGTCTCACCCCCACATCAAGCCCTCTTCTCTTTTCTATCTTTCATTGAACCTTGCACTTCATCACCTCCTCATGTGAACATACATTGCCCTAAGACAAGGGTGGGTCCCTACGACCCACTTGTCTTATAAATTAACCATAGAAGTGTTGTACAGAAAAACAAGACGATTGCAGGTCAAGGGAGGCGATTTAGAACTAGCTCAAGCAAAGCTGGGGGGACTTTCTTCGTGATCTAAGAGGGCGGCCACTGGAGCCAGCCCGAGTGAGTCCCCGAACCCACCTAAAATTCCTCTCATTGGTTAGTATACCTGCCCTTGCCCTCAAGTAAGGTTTCGAAAGAGCAATCTCAAATCCCCAGTGATTAGGTGCCTCGATCTCGCGCTCTAGATCCTTAGAAGATCGGGCAGCACGCGTCTCAGGTTTTGAGGGAGACTCAAGACATTTGTGATTAGGCTGGTGGATAATTAGGTTTTGAGGGAGACTCAGGTTTTGAGGGAGACCCACGCAAGAAGATCAGAGCAGTGATTAGGCTGGTGGATAATTGACGTAATGTGGTAGAGAAACAAGCTCGATAACTGAGACTGGCTCACGGGATTGCTACTAGACATTATTTCCAGTATTGACTAGCTAAGCACGATGGTCGGTCTGTCATGGCAGTAAAGCGGGCCAAGTGAACCTAGCGCAACAACATTACAGCAAGACGACACGACTGCCATGAGATGGTAACCTCAATCCCTCTCGGTCGAATGAAAGAGTAATAGAGGAATGGTTAAGGAAAAGACAAGAATGGACGGAAGGAGAGAGAAGGAGGGAGAGAGGATGGAGAAGAAGGAAGAGCAGATGCAGTCGGTGCTAGACATTACCGACTGTTTCAGGAGATGGTAGAGAGAGGAAGCAGTCGACGTTAAGCTTTACCGACTGTGTCCGATGAGAAGGGAGGATGAGAACCAACTGGCGCTAAGTCTCGCTAATTGACAAAAGAAGAGAGGGAAAACCAGCTGACGATAGGTCTTGCAGACTGACAAAAGAGGAGAGAGAAGACTATCTGACGCTGAGTCTCACCGACTGATAGCAGATAAAGAGAAGACCAACCGATGCGAGGTCCTGCTGACTGATAGAAGAAGAGAGAGAAGGCCAATTAGTGTCAAGTCTTACCGACTGATAGAAGAAGAGAGAGAAGACAAACCGGCACTAGGCCTCATCTACTGATAGAAGCAAAAAGAGAAGACCAACCGGCACTACGTCTCACTTACTGATAAAAGAAAAGAGAGAAGATCAACCGACTCTAGGCCTCACCGACTGATAGAAGAACAGAGAGAAGGACAACCGGTGCTAACCCTCACCAGTTTGCAAAGGATGATTGAAAAGACCAACTGACGCTAAGTCTCACTGATCGATAGAAGAAGAGAGAGAAGATCAACCAGCACTAGGCCTCACTAACCGATAGAAGAAGAGAGAGAAGACCAACCGACACTATGTCTCATCGACTGGTAGAAGAAGAGAGAGAAGACCAATCGATGTTGTCTTATCGATTGGTAAAAGAAGAGAGAGAAGACCAACTAGTGCTAGGCCTCAGAGGAAGATAGAAAAGACCAATCGATGCTAGGTTTAGCCAGTTGATAAAAGAAGATAGAGAGGACCAACCGGCGTTAGGTCTCGCCAGTTAACAAAACAAGATAGAGGGGACCAACCAGAGCTAGGTCTCGCCAGTTGACAAAAGAAGAGAGAGAAAGAGAAGAGAAGAGAGACAAAGAGAAGAGAGAGAAGAGAGAGAGAAGGTAGAGAGAGAGAAGAGAGAGAAGCGAGAGAGAAGAGAGAGAGAGGGAGAGAGAAGAGAGAGAGGGAAAGAGAGAGAAATTTGCTTGCTCGAAGGGTACTAGCCCTTTTCATCTCTCTCCTCTCTCTCTCTCTCCAAGATGTACTCACTGGCTTAAGCAAAGAATCAAAATTTTATTGAATCTTCAAAAGAATGAATCGAGCGTCTACCGTCCTTTTATAATGAGGCAGCACTTGTTTATATAGAATTGTGCCCAAACATGGGTGGTTTGATCAAAATTAAACTTAATTGCTAAAAATTAGGATTTAATTAAAATAAAAGAAACTCTAAGAATGGGTGCAAAAGAATTGTTTTTCCCCTGCCTAATAATGTGTGGAATTCTTGAACAGTTCTTGTTGCTGCCCGAGATCTTGTGTGATCTTCCATGGCCGACCCGAAGGTGTTTTGATGCCTGTTTAATCGAGAAATTATTGTTTTCTTGTCGGGCTCGGCATGGTGATCGTTTTGATACCAACTTCGAGCCATGAATCATGTTTTTGAGCCATGAGCACGAGACTTGAGATTTGTTCGAGTCTTTAAAACTTCGAACCGGTGGTGTGGTCGTTCCTTAATATTTTTATGTGATTTATTCATCGTAGTGCACTGAGCATGCTATCACGATCGTGTGGAAACAAATGGAATGCAATTTGGAGCCCGAATGAAGATTTTGTAACTTTTGAGTTTTGGCCAGAATCTGGAATCCGACGGCCAGAATTTCAATCACTTTATCAGCTTCATGCATGAAATTTAACTATCCATCATGTGAGGGGTTCGGACCAATGGTAGCCTTGGACCTTATGCACACAATGGAATTGGTTTTGCATTGATCTTTTGTGCGAGCACCGTGGTAGATGTTACCAACCGGTGAGAGAAGAATTTAAAGCTGGGTTCGAAACTTACTCGGGCTGACTCGTGTGGGCGCCCCTCTTAGATCACGAAGAAAGCCCCCCAGTAACGAAATTGGTTCAGAATCGCATCCCTTGGCTTGTATCCGTCTTATTTTCTACTTTCCTACAACCACACACATATATGGCAAAGGTTATGGGATAGGTGGGTCAGACCTCACCCTTTTCCTCTTTGATGATCATATGCAAGCATGCGTATTCAAAAAGAAAAAAAAAGACAGGGGGAAGTGAAGAATTTGACCAAGCAAGAAGATCATAGCAGAGACTAGGCTGGTGGATAATTGGCATAACATGGTAGAGAAACGGGCTCGGTAACTGAGACCGGGTAACAGGATTGCTACTAAACGCTATTGCTAATATTGACTAGCTAAGCACGAGGGTCGGTCAATCGTGGCAGTAAAGCGGACCAAGTGAACCTGACGCAACAACATTTCGACTAAACTATAGGACTGCCATGAAATGCTAACCTCAATACCTCTTGGTCGAATGCAAGAGTAGCAGAGGAATGGTTAAAGAGAAGAAGGGAATGGAAGGAAGGAGAGAGAAGAAGGAAGAGGAGATGCAGTCGGCGCTAGATATTACCAACTGTTTTGGAGATGGGAGAGAGAGAAAGCAGTCAGCGTTAGGCTTCGTTGACTGTTTCAGATGAGAAGACAGCATGAGCACCAACTGGTGCTAAGTGTCGCCAACTGACAGAAGGAGAGAGGGAAATCCAGCCGACGATAGGTCTTGCTGATTGATAGAAGAGGAGAGAGAAGACCAATCGACGTCAAGTCTCGTCGACTGATAACAGAGGAAAGAGAAGACCAAACGTTGCTAGGTTCTGTCGATTGATAAAATAAGAGAGAGATGACCAATTGACATCAAGTCTCATCGATTGATAGAAGAAGAGAGAGAAGACCAATCGGCACAAGGCCTCACCGAATGATAGAAGCAGAGATAGAAGAAAGACCAACACTAGGTCTCATTGATTGATAAAAGAAGAGAGAGAAGACCAACAGGTGTTGGGCCTCATCGATTGGTAGAAGAAAAGAGAGAAGATCAACCGACGCTAGGCCTCACCGATTGACAAAGGACGATAGAAAAAACCAACCGGTGTAAGTCTCATTGACTGATAGAAGAAGATAGAGAAGATCAAACGATGCTAGGCGCCATCGACTGATAGAGGAAGAGAGAGAAGACCAGCCGACACTAGGCCTTACTGACTTATAGAAGAAGAGAGAGAAGACCAACCGGTGCTAGGTCTCATTGACTGGTAAAAGAAGAGAGAGAGGACTAACCGGCGCTAGGCCTCGCCGGTTGATAGAGGAAGATAGAAAAGACCAATCGATGCTAGGTCTTGCCAATTGATAGAAGAAGATAGAGAGGGCCAACTGGCGTTAGGTTTCGCCAGTTGACAGAAGAAGATAGAGAGGACCAACCGACGCTAAGTCTCGTCAGTAGATAAAAGAAGAGAGAAAGAGAGAGAGAGAGAGAGAGAGAGAGAGAGAGAGAGAGAGAGAGAGGAGAGAGAGAGAGAGAGAGGAGGAGAGAGAGAGAGAGAGAGAGAAGAGAGGGGAGGAGAGAAAAAGTTACTTTTCTGAAGAGTACCTCTTCTCTCTCCTCTCTCTCTCCAACACATACTCACAGGCTCAAGCAAGGAATCAAAATTGTATTGAATCTTCAAAAGAATGAATGGAGCGTCTACCGTCCTTTTACAATGAGGTAGTGCTTGTTTATATAGAATTGTGCTCAAACATGGGTGGATTGATCAAAATTAGACCTAATTGCTGAAAATTAAGATTTAATTAAATTAAAAGAAATTCTAAAAATGGGTACAGAAGGACTGTTTTGCCCCTGCCTAACAATGTGTGGAATTTCAGAACAGTCTCTGCTGCTGCCCAAGTTCTTGCATAATCTTTCATAGCTGACCAGAGGGTGTTCTGATGCCCATTTAATTGAATGATTAATGTTTTTTTGTAAGGCTCGGCATGGCAATAGTTTGGATACCAACTTCGAGTCATGAATCATGTTTTTGAGTCATGATCATAAGACTTGAAATTTGTTTGAGTCTAGGGAACTTTAGATCGATAGTGCGGTCATTCCTTAATGTTTTATGTGATTTCTTAATTGCAGTGCACTGAGCATGCTGCCACGATCATGTGGCAACAAACGGAACACGATTTGGAGCCCGAATGAAGATTTCACAACTTTTGAGTTTTTGACGAAATCTGGAATCCGATAACCAAAATTTCAGTCACTTTGTCGTCTTCGTGCATGAAATCTTACCATCCATCATGTACTGGGTTCAGACCAACAGTAGCTGTAGTTCTTACACAAATAATAGAATGGTTTCGCGTTGATCCGTTGCGAGAGCATCGTGATTTGGTCCATAGAGCAAGGAGTGTCGCTGCTGAATTTTTTGCAACTTCTTCATGGATCGGCAATGTCTCTCTAGCTTTTCTCCTTGCTTGGACATTGTCTCGGAGCATACCACATATCGAATTGTTCGTCCTGATGACATAAATACGCTCAGCAAATTTGGGAGAGATCTGACTCGAAACGAGTGAGTTACAGGCCCCGAAAGTGATTGCCTATGACTATAAAAACAACCACCTTTGATGGTGTTTTGGTGCAGTGAGGCCACACCGGAATAGTGTGCAACCTCTCTTGTCTCAATGTTTTGCTCATATCATTGTTCTAGAGTGTTCGATTAAGCCGAAGCTTGACCCATAATGGTTTTCGACCATTCTGGATCTAATGGCAGTGGTCTCACAGTGATTTGAGACATCAAAAATGTAGTTCGAGTTCTAGGGTCTATTTCAAGGTGCTAGATATCAATTTTGCTGAAATTGTTTCTTTGAGTTCACTGCCTTAGACATGTCTGATAGCGATGAAACTTGGCAGGTGATCTTTTGAGGTGCTCATAAAGATCTTGACTAGTTATGGCGCCATTATGAGACTGTCAGGAATTTTCACTATTTTGTAGGCTTTATTGATCTGCTTCCTACCAGGGGCCAAGGTGATAAAAAATATGTTCAAACACTAGGTTCACCAGAAACCCGAGACACATGCCGCTAGATCACCTAGATCTGGAGGGCGAGATCGAGGCACCCAACTAATGTGCATGTCAGATTGCGTGCTCGATAATGAAGAGAAGAAGAGAGAGAGAGATGCGTGCAGTAGTGAAGAGACGTGCGCGACTGTAAAAGGAAGAAGAAGAGTTCCACAGTGCGCGGTAGAGTGTGTGTCACCGTGTGCATCAGGGATTTCATACCGCCTTGTGTAGCTGTCGAGCACAGTTGCGTCCAGTGGGGGAGAGACCACATGTCATTTGCATGATGCTTTGAGAGCCACTTGTTAATTGCATACTGTTTGTGAGCCACTTGTCATTGCATATTGAACCACCCCCTTTGTTTTTCCTATTTTAAGCCCCACCTCATACCCACCCATGATTTTTTGGCCTTCTCTCTCTTCTCCTTTCTCTATCTCACCAACGCCCTCTCTCTTTCTAGCATTAAGAGCTCAAAAAAGCTGGAACTCATCCCTTGAAGCCTAGCATTTGGAAGTGAGCTTGTGTAGAGCACCTTGGGTCCTCATTTTTGTACTGTATGTGGATATTACACTCATGTCTCCTTACTTTTGATTTAAGCACAATATGAGCATGGAGAGGTGGTTGCATGTTAGTAAACTTGTACTTGTTTGGCCTCTGTTTTTCCAGGATTAAGGCTCTCATTTGCATGATAAGTTGAGCACTGAAAATATTTTTGTTGTTTATGAAAATTTGTAGAATAGCACTCATATTCATCTAATTTAAGATGAAAACGGTCTTAATACCCAATCTGGTTTGGGAGATTATGATCATTCTATACTGTATGCCAAGCTTTGCTATGAAATTCCAAGAACTCTTCACGTTTTTTAAATGACCTGTTCAATAACAAAACAGTATCCAAATCAATTCTAACTGAATTTATTTGAAAGATGGATGTGTCTACATCAAAATTGGTTTGGAAACTATCTTGAAATTCCTCAGGGATTAGGAATTATGCCCCAGATTGAGGGGACATGTCACTGTCATAAGTTGCAAAAATTACAAAACTGTCACTTATTTTGTAATGAACGTTTGACTAACAAAATGATATCCAAATGGCTTCAAACCACATTTATTTGAAATATACGTGTTTATACGTAAAAAAATTTTTTGAGACCATTTTGAAATTCTTTATAGATTGGAAGTTATGCCTTTATATTTTGGGACATATCATTGTTATCTGATCACCGCAGATTTCAAAAATTTCATTTCTATTGTACTGAGCTTCTAACAGATCAAACAAATTACAAATTCTTTATCACCACCTCTATTTGAAATATATGTGTGTATAATTTGATTTTAGTGTTTAATCTCAGTTGAAACTTGTCACAACCCAAGTCCCCAACCCCCGCCGTCCCATACCGAAGGGCAACAGAGCGCAGGATCACAAACACAGAGGTTGAGGATGTCACTTAGATGGGAGTGGCTCAACGCATAATTTAATTTGGAATCACAGCAAACCATGAAATAAAGCAAAAACTCATACAAAACAAAATCCATGGTGATGTGTTCCCACTTCCATTCAGGTACTAGCAACGATTGCAGCAGTCCCGCAGGTTTTTGATGTTCAGCTTTCACCTGCTGACATGTCAAGCACTTGGAGACAAACTATGCCACTTCTTTCTTCATATTATTCCACCAAAAAGTTTTCTTCAGGTCCTGATACATTTTGGTACTCCTTGGGTGCACAGTATAACGGGAGTGGTGTGCTTCTTCAAAAATAGCCCGTTTTATACCATCATCATTTGGAACACATATCTGATCCTTGAACCTTACTAGATCATCACTGCTAATAGAGAAATTATCTTTTCTCCCCAGCTTTATTTCTTTGAGGATGACATGAGGATCCTCTTTCTATGCCTTACGAATTTGTTGAAAGAGCTGGGGCTCCGGCCTTATACCAGCAGTCATTCCTACCCCATTTCCAAGGGGCTGATCTGGGTGCCATTCCACTGCATCTTCTATCAGTTTCATTTGTCAAACCATCAGATGTGCTATTGATACCACCGGCTTCTGACTCAAAGCGTCGACTACTACATTAGTTTTGCCTGATTGGTAATTGATGTTACAATCATAATCATTCAGTAGGTCCATCCATCTTCTTTGCCTCATGTTCAACTCTCTCTAAGAAAACAGATACTTAAGGCTTTTACCGTAAATATCTTCAACTGGGCCCCGTAGAGGTAATGTCCCCAAGTCATGAGTAGGGTACTTTTTCTCGTACGGCTTTAACTGCCTGGAGGAATAAGCTAAGACCTTCCCTCGCTGCATCAACACGCGTCCAAGCCCTTTTAGTGAGGCATCAGAATATACCACAAAATCTTCATTTCCTTCGGGCAAGGTCAGTATCGAGGCCGTAGTTAGTCTCCTCTTCAGTTCCTGAAACTCTTCTCACAATCAACCATGCAAACTTCACCTCTTTCTGAGTTAGGCGGGTCAAAGGGAGCGTTATCTTTGAAAACCCTTCAACAAAGCACTTATAATATCTAGCCAGTCCAATAAAAATGTGGACCTTAGTCACATTTGTTGGTCTTCCCCACTTCAAAACAGCTTCAACCTTTCAAGGATCAACTGCGACCCCATCCTTAGAAATAATGTGCACAAGGAAGGACACGCTAGGGAGCTAGAACTCACTCTTCCCCAACTTGGCATACAACTTTTCAGTTTTCAAGGTTTGGAGGACCGTTCTAAAGTGTTGCCCATGGTCGTCCAGGCTTCTTGAATATATCAGAATATCATCTATAAAGACCACCACAAAATCATCCAGAAAGGGTCTAAACACCCTATTCATCAAATCCATAAAGCCTGACGGGGTGTTGCTTAATCCAAATGGCATTACCAAGAACTCATAGTGGCCATACCGGGTTTTAAATGCGGTCTTAGGGACATCCCCTTCCTTGACCTGCAGTTAATGATAACCCGACCGGAGGTCAATTTTAGAAAATACTTGGGCCCCTTGTAGTTGATCAAAAAGGTCATCAATTATAGGCAAGGGGTACTTGTTCTTTATAGTGACCTAGTTCAGCTGTCTGTAATCGATACAAAGTCTTAAAGATCCATCTTTCTCTTTCACAAACAGGACCGGAGCACCCCAAGGTGACACACTCGGGCGAATGAACTCTTTTTCTAATAATTCTTGCAATTGCTCCTTTAATTCTTTCAATTTAGCTGGGCCCATCCTATAAGGGGTTTTAAAGATAGGAGTAGAACCAGGAACCACATCTATTTCAAACTCTATCTCTCTGACTTGAGGCAGAAAATTCAACTCTTTGGGAAAAACTTCCGGATACCCCCTCACCATTGGTATCTCCTCCAACTTGGACTGGACATCCCGATTCTCTACTACCTATGCCAGATACCCATCACATCCTTTGGCAAATAGGCGGGAAGCCCGAAGGGCCAAGATAAGGTGTATAGGGGAAACTTCTTTAATATCAACAAAATTCAACTCAGGCAAATTTGGGTGTCTGAAGTCACAGTTTTATCATAACAATTTACTGTAGCATTATACGTGGACAACCAGTCCATACCCAAAATTACATCAAAATCCCCAATGTTTAGCAATATTAAGTCTAAAAGCAAAATACATCCTTCAAGCAGAACTTCACAGTGTTTATAAACAATATAAGTTTCTATAGACTCCCCCATAGGTGTACCAACAACCAGTTAAGCAATGTAGGTTTAACAATTGTGTGGCATGCAAAGTGAGGTGATACAAAAGAATGCGTGGATCCAGGGTCAATCAGAATTTTAGCTTGCCAACCACAGACAGGGAGCGTACCTCTAATAACTGAAGTTGATGCCTTAGCCTCCTGCTCAATGAGAGAAAATACCCGACCTTGAGTCTTGGATCAGTTTTCAGATCCCCTCACTGGGCAATCTCTATTTTGGTGGCCCGGCTTGCCACATTTGAATCATGCCCTAGTACTCACTACAGTACTCACTACCAATGGAGGACCCATTGCGTAGTGGTCAAGATCGGATTCTGCATCAGATAAATACATTATCCACTACCAATGGAGGGCTCATTGCGTAGTGGCCAGAATCAGAACCAGAATCAGATAACAGAGATACAGTATCCTCTACCAATGGAAGACCCATTGCGTAGTGGCCAGAATCAGAATTATATAGGTATCATACCTAATAAAAGCATGCTTAAACATTCACTCATTTCAAGAGGTCAGAAACATTCATGGTATCATAAGTATGCCATTTCAGTATCATCTTATCAAAGAATCAAGCCATGTTCAACATATCGATGCATAGCAGATGTATTTTCAACTCAATGACTAAGAATTCATTATAATTCTTATCATAAATATGCATGCATGTGCAAGGTGAGACATAACATCCAACTTATGAGGGAAATTTACTTCTTTTCAATTGCTCTTTCAGAGTGAGTATGAGCCTCCCTCAATCACAGAAAGTATGAAGCTTAATTGAGCATGACCAATTCAGGGCTAATATAGAGTCTTGAAATTCTAAAATGTCATATTGGGGTATGTTTCATAATCTGGGATATAAACATCAATTTTGTATGAAATTTCAATATAAGTCCAAAACAAACTTTCGAGTT
Organism: Amborella trichopoda; assembly: GCF_000471905.2. The sequence continues at coordinate 5,260,887 of NW_006498846.1, forward strand.
AACATTCTTAGCTTTCATGTGATATTAATTTGAGAGAATTTATACCCCATTTGTTCCGTCAAATGCTTAAACTAACAGAAGCAATAGTTCTGGAAATTGCTGAGTTCGGTAATTAGTGACGAATTCTCATAATTTGATGTATAACTCCTGATTTAGAAATAATTTAAAAATTATTTGAACATGTGAATTCAAAAGGACACATAGACCTTTCAAACTAAAATTTTTTGAAGGAAATTAAACCCAATTTGATTATTTAAAACCTATGAAAACAGGAACACAATTTCTGTGTTTTCTGCAATCTGTCAACAAATACATGTCCACATACTTTGAAACACAACTCTCAAATTATACAAAATTTGGACAAGGTTAGAACATGAAACTCATAGTAATCTCGTATATATTTCAAATGGATGTATTTATGAGTCATTTTGACTTCATTAGGCCAAACAAAACATCAGCACAATAGGATAGATATTTCTAAAATCTGCTGACATTTGATAACAGTGACATGTACTCACAAACCGAAACATAGCTCTCAATCCGCAAAGAATTTTGACTGATATTAAACAGAAAAATCACAGTAGACACACATAGCTTTCATTTAAACTGGTTTTTAACTCATTTTGACGTATATAAGTGAATAAAAACTTCAATTTATAGAGCATGCATCTTCCTGGAAAATTGCAGAATTTCATACCCAAATTTTGGCACACTTCAAAGAATGATTAGTAACTTTCAAACTAAAATAGAAATTAATGCAAGGTTATTTTCAGCTTAAACCAGATTCACAAGGGTGTTTACCCACCAATTTTTATAGCCAACAAAAATGCCTTTAAGGCTCAATCTATCATGCAAATAAGAGGTACAGTCTTAGAAAATCAGGGCTTATTCTACCATGCTATCATACATGCTCAAGCCTGTATTCAAACAAAACTATGAAAGCATGGATGCTATAATCCACTTACCTGTGCCAAGAGACCTCCATGTTTACCCAAGCTTCTAATGGTGGTTGAATGGAAAGCTTTAAATTTCTAAGGCCAAGGAAGTGGGCGTGAGGGAGAGGGAGAGAGAGAAGAAGAGAGGGTGTAGCATTTGGAGTGAGGTTGGGGTTTAACATGGGTAGGGAGAGGAGGGGTGGCAGCATGCCACAACTAAGTGGCAAACTAGGGGGGGGGGGGCCACTTGGTGACTAAGGGAGAGGAAAAAGAAGGAAAAGAGGTAGTCCCTTGGACTACACTATTTAATTGTGCAAGGTGGTAACACATCATGCACACTTTTCCACGTGCGGCGTTTCTCCTGTATCGTCTATTTGCCTGTGAAAAGCAATACACTGGATAAGTTTGGGCCTTAACATCATCCCCCCCTTGGACTACCCTATTTAATTGTGCATGGTGGTAACACATCACACATGGTTTTCCACGCGCAACATTTCTCTTGTGCCGTCTAGTCACCTGTGAAAAGAAATACACTGAAAAAGTTCGGGCCCTAACAAAACTCTTCCTAATTTGGAATCTATGCTATGATTTGTGAGAACATATCATTGTTATAAGTTTCAGCAGATTTGAGAATTTTCATTCCTGTTGTCTTAAGATTTTGACTAACCAAACAAGGTCCAAATGATTTCAAACCACTTCCACTGGGAATATATGTGTGTTTAATAGAAAATTTATTTTGAAACCCTATAAAAATTTTGTATAGATTGGATCTTATGCCTCTGTTTATCGGAATATGTCATTGTTATTAGATTTCAACAAATTTTAGAATTTCATCCCTGCAGTCTTGAGTTTTTGACTGACTAAATGGGGTCCAAATGCCTTCAATCCACCTTTAATGCAAAGATATGTGTTTCTACTCGAATGTTATTATTGAAACCATCACAAAATTTCGTATAGATTGGAAGTTACGCCTTGGTTTATGGAGATAGGTTACTGTAAGAAATTGCAGAAATTTCAGAACTGTAGTCCTCGTTGCACTGAATTCTTAACTGATCCAATGATGCTCAAATAGCATCAAATTTCCTTTGGTTAAAAGATATATATGTCTATTTCAAGTTGATGTTAAAATTTCTTATGGATTGTATACTATGCCTCCTTTTGCATATGTATATCTCCAATGGGAATGGCTGAGAATCCCGAACTGTTATATGATTCCTAAAAAGTGGTGCACTAATTTATAGGTTTCTAAATAACGCTTAAACCCTTTATAAAGAGATTGAAAATATCTGTCATGAGGCACTAAATATGCATGCTTACGATACTGTGAATGCTCCTTTATTCATGAAAAATAGCAAAGCATGAGTGAATGAATGCTTGTGTATGCATGTACACAGTTGCAATTAGATACGATATGAATGTGATATGGACTACTACATAGCTCCCATTGGCAGAGGAATACTATTATGATATAACTATGATATGGACCACTACGGACACCCATTGATAGTGAAATACTGTTATGATGTAAATATAATATGAAACACTACGCAATGGGACACTCAATGGTAGTGGAACCTGATATGATAAGAATGTGATATGCGTTGTTATGATATGAATACTTATAGAAATACATGGTCTGTTATGAAATGAACGCCTACTCTGTTTTGAAAGAAATATTGATTCTGTTATGAAGTAAATATGTGCTTTGTTATGAAATGAAAGCCCGCTACAATATGATGAAAGTATGATATGATAAGTAATGTGTGAAGCACTATGTAATGGGTCTTCGATTGGTAGTGTGATGTGATATGTTATGTTTATGATAAGTGCTATATGATAGACCTATGTGGTCTGATATGTGAATGGGCACCAACTATGTGAATGATGGTGCCGGTAGCTGCCTGATGTACATTTGATATGATATATGCACATAGAAATATGTTGCTTATGTGATATGTGAATAGGCACCAACTGTGTGAATGATGGTACCGGCAACTGCCTGATATACTTTTGATGTGATATGTGTGTATAGTAATATGCAGCTTATGTGATATGTATGAATGGGCATCTACTGTGTGAATGATGGTGTTGACAGCTGTCTGTTGGGTAGGGCACCTACTTTGTGAATAATGGTGCCAACAATTGCCATATTTTCCTAACTCTCTATGATAGGAAGGGAGTTAGGACGAGTGTGTGATGGGAGGGTCGCACCCCTAAAATTCTATGAAATGAGAAAGGAGATTACCGCATCATGTAATGCATAAGCCTATCAAAAGCCCCAAAGCACGCTGGGGACTGTGTGCATGTGTGCAAAGGCATTATGAATGGGATCACTCATTGTTATTGTCTTCCCTCCCGAGTGATGGTAGAATCCTAAGCAATGGGATTGGCTTGGCTTGATGAATAAAGCATCAACTTTAGGAGTAGGTGATTTAGGGAGCGATTTGGTTAGTATCTGCTAATTATTTTTATGCCTATTGTACTTGCCTACTAGTAATTATGATGATTTGTTATCATATAGGGATGAAATAAATTAATAGTAAAAAAAGGAAGTCACTCACAACACACGATGAATATCGTTGTAATTGTGATATATGACTTTATGTTGATACTTATATGAATCTTGAGTACAGCCATGAGCCATCTTGTATAGGCAGGATGCATGATACTAGATCTACTTACTGGGCTTTATAGCTCATTCCGTTTACTCTCATCCCTGTAGATTGACAACCGCAGGTCGAGAACGGGCTAGTGGTGATCGTGACTGGTGGACTGAAGGTCTGCAGTCGAAGAGAAAGATTCTTGGTGATTTTAGGTGTTAGATGGCAATCAGCCACATAGTTGTTTTTGTTGTGAACTTATGGCCAAGAATCCATGAGTTTCATAAGTTGCAACTTATGGACTCTTTGCCTAGAGAGTCTTACAAAGTTAATTACAAAATTCTTGTCCTAGAAAGTCATTACAAAGTTCATTACAAAATGAGTGACAGTTACTAGCCTATCTAGAAACCTTCTCTCTCTCTCTCTCTTTGCATGCATGCCACTTGGCCTTGCATGCAGCTCTCTCTCTTTCTCTCTCCCCTTAATTTATAAAAGACCCTTCCCCCAGCCCAGTCTTTCCCTTACTCTCTCTCTCTCTTTCTCTCTCTCTCTCTCTCTCTCACCCACGCCCCTCCTTCCTTGAAGCCATGGCTGAAACTTGAAGAGAAATCATGTGTTGGAGAAGGATTAGGAGCATTCTTGGGTACAAGTAAGTTGATCAAACTACCTTTGTTTCCATAATTTGTTGAAGCGTGAAATTAAAGATGATTATAAGTGTGAAATTTTGAAGTAGAAAGTGGCAGCATGCTAGTGAATTTATGCAATGTTTTTACAGAATTGAGGCCCTTATCGCATGATGAATTTTAGTACTGAAAATAACTCTGTTAGTCATGGAAATCTGTGGAAGAGTATCTTCTGTATATTTAAATTAAGATGAAAAAATTTTTAGGTTAATATATATTTTAATTTGGAATTTATTGGTCATTTGTTAAGGGGTGTGAAAACTTACTATGAAATTTCAAGGAAATTACATGTCTTTGTAATGAATGTTTGACTAGACAGATGTTGTTCAATTGCTTTTAAACCACTTTTATTTGAAATAAGTGTGTGTCTAATTAAATCTTGATGTTGAAATCATCTTGAAAATTCTTATAGATTAGGAGTTATGCCTCTGATAGCTTTGACATGTTACTGTTATTTGTCATGAACTGCTGCAATTTCAAGAAACAGTTACTCCTGTTGTACTGAACTTTAACTGGCCAAATGGCGTCCAAATTCTTTAAATCTACCTTAAATTGAAATATATGTCATCCTACTCAAACTTTGGCTTTGAAACCATCCTGAAATTTATTTTCCATAATTTTGGAGTAAAGCTTATGTTGGTGTGATTTGTCACTGTCATGAACTGCTGCAATTTTCGAAAATTGTTACTCCTGTATTGCTGAAATTTTAGGTGATCAAGTTCCCTCCAAATTCTTCAAACTGCCTTAATACGAAAGATATGTGTTCCTACTCAAACTTTGGTTATGAAACCATCTTAAATATCCCCATAATGTTGGTGTGATTTGTCACTGTCATGAACTGCTGCAATTTTCAGAAACTGTTACTCCAGTTGTGTTGAACTTTTAACTGGTCAATTGGTATCCAAATTATTTAATACCACTTTAATTTGAAGTATATGTGTTCCTACTTAAACTTTTGTTTTGAAACCATCATAAAATTTCCTATAATTTTGGAGTTATACTTCTGTTGGTGTGATTCATCACGGTTATGAACTGCTGCAATTTCTAGAAACTGTTACTCCTGTTGTGCCAATTTTAACTGGTCAAAAGGTGTCCAAATGCTTTCAAGCCACATTAATTTGAAAGATATATGTGTCCATTTTGAATTTGGTTATGAAACCATATCAAAATTTTGTATAGATTAACAATTAAGCCTCTATTTAAGCGGATATGTTACTGTCTTGAATTGCAGAAAATATGTGTGTTTACTCAAAATTTGGTTCTGAAACCATATCAAAATTCCATATAGATTGGAAGTTATGCCTATGTTTATGGGGATATGTCACTGTCATCAGATTTCAACAGATTTGAGAATTTAATCCCTGCTGTCTTGAGTTTTTGAGTGACTAAATGGGGTACAAATTACTTCAAACCACCTTTATAGGAAAGATATATGTTTCTACTCGAATTTTAGTTTTGAAACCATCCCAAAATTTCGTATAGATTAGAAGTTACGCCTATGTTTATGGACACACGTTATTGTAAGAAATTGCAAAAATTTTAGGACTGTAGTCCTTGTTGCATTGAATTCTTAACTGATCCAATGATGCTCAAATATCATCAAATTTCCTTTGATTAAAATATATATGTCTATTTCAAGTTGATGTTGAAATTTCTTATGAATTAGATATTATACCTCTTTTCACATATGTATATCACTGATGGGAATGACAGTGAATCCCATATTGTTGTATGATTCCTAAAAAGTGGTGCATTGATTTATATATTTCTGAATAACACTTAAACCCTTTATAAAAAGATTGAAATTATCTGTCTTAAGGCACTGAATATGTATGCTTACGATATTATGAATGCTCCTAAATTTATGAAAATAGCAAAACATGAGTGAATGAATGCTTGTGTATGCATGTACACAGCTGCATTTAGATACGATATGACTGTGATATGGACCACTACGAAATGGGACACCCATTGGTAGTGAAATACTATTATGATATTACTGTGATATGGACCACTATGCAATGAGACAACCAATTGTAAAGGAATACTGTTATGATGTTAATATGATATGAAATACTATGCAATGGGACACCCATTAATAATGGGACCTGATATGATAAGAATGTGATATGCGTTGTTATTATGTGAATACATGTCGAAATACATGCTCTATTATGAAATGAACACCTACTCTGTTACGAAAGAAATACTGGTTCTGTTATGAAGTGAATACTTGCTTTCTTATGAAATGAAAGCCCGCTACGATATGATGAAAGTATGATATGATAAGTAATGTGTGAAGAACTATGCAATGGGTTATTCGTTGGTAGTGTGATGTGATATGTTATGTTTATGATAAGTGCTATATGATAGACCTGTGTGGTCAGATATATGAGTGGGCACCTACTATATGAATGATGGTGATGATCGCTGCCTGATATGTCGTTGATATGATATATACGCATAACAATATGCTGCTTATATGATATGTCAATGGGCACCAACTGTGTGAATGATGGTGTGGGAATTGTCTATTTGCCACACAATTCTCGGCATGTGTGGGACAGTCCCACACTATTCCCATACGTACGTGTGAGAATTGTGTAGTAAATAGATTATGTGATAAATAGATGTGGGAATATGTGTAGGACAATCCCACATAATTTACCATACAAGCGAGTATTTAGACATGTGTGGGACTATCCCACACAATCTATTTACCACATAATCTATTTACCACAGCAAATATCTATTTACCCTTGTTGTCTGGTAAATAGATTGTGTGTGGTAAATAGATGTGTGGTAAATAGAAGTGTAGTAAAATAGATTGTGTGATAAATTTTGACACAATACCTGCACCATTTATCACAATTGTGTGGGTAAAATAGGAGGGTACCACACATCTATTGTGTGGGTATTTATCACACACAATTGTCATAATTGTGTGTGACACATTCATCACTGTCACAATTGTGTGGTAAATAGGTAAATAAGAGTACTGTGTGGTAAATAGGAGTGTGTGTGGTAAATATATTTACCACACACTTCTAGTTACCACAAACATTCGTCACTCCTATTTACTTATTGTGTGTCACTCCTATTTACCTATTTACAATTGGTAAATAAATGTGACACATTTATGTGACACACTCCTATTTACTACACACACTCCTATTTACCATTGTGTGGTAAATAAGAGTGTGTGGTAAATTGGAGTGTGTCACATTTACCACACAATTCGTGGTAAATAGGTCTGGTATGGTAAATTGGAGACACACAATTGTGTGTCACAATTGATGTGGTAAATAAGTTTACCACATCAATAAGATAGTTATTTACCAATTGATGTGGTAAATAAGTGTCACCTATTTACCATATTTTTATCCTATTTTCCATACAATTGATTAATATTTGTTACAATACAGCTGGTAAATCTGATTGTCACAAATGTGTATTGTGACAATGCACATATGTGTATTGTCACATTTGTGACTATATTTGTGATAAACATGTGACGATATTTATGAAAATACACATTTGTGACAAATATACAGTTGTGACTATATTTACCATACAGTTGTAACAATCACAATACACATTTGTGACATTTGTGTACTTGTGTATTGTCACAAATATGACAATACATATTTGTGTATTGTCACAAATGTAACATTTGTGTATTGTGATTGTCACATGTTTGTGTATTGTCACAAACATGTGACAATATTTACCATACAAATGTCACAATACATGTGACAATACACATTGTGACATTTGTATGGTAAATATTTACCTCTACATGTTATTGTCACATTGTGACAATCACAATGTGACATTTGTATGGGAAATATTTTACAAATGGTATTGTGACATTGTGATGTCACATTTGACATCACAATTTGACAATAATACAACTGTCGCAATGCACATTTGTGACAATGTAAATATTTACCTCTGTATTGTGATAATTGTGATGTCACATTTGTCACAATACAAATATGACATTGTGACAATGTGATGTCACAATACACATTGTGCGAATGTGACAATGTGATTGTCACATTTGTGTCACAATGTATTGTCACAATGTCACAATGTGACATTGTCACAAATGTCACATTTGTGTTGTCACATTTGTATTGTTAATGTCACATTGTCACAATGTGTATTGTCACATTTGTATTGTAGCAATACAAATGTGATGATGCACATTTGTTCTGTCACAATGTCACAATACAAATGTGACATTGTATTTGAGTATGAGCACATGTCTTTCAAATTAAGGTGCTTTGAAAGAATTGGGATGCCATTTGACTAGTTAAAAGTTCAGCACAATAGGAGTAACAGTTTTTAGAAATTGCAACAGTTCGTGACAGCGACAAATCACACCAACAAAAGCATAACTCCAAAATTATGGGGAAATTCAGGATGGTTTCAAAACCAAAGTTTGAGTAGGAACATATATCTTTCAAATTAAGGTGGTTTGAATGAATTTGGATGTCATTTGGCTAGCTAAAAGTTCAGAACAACAGGCATAACATTTTCTGGAAATTGTAGCAGTTCATGACAGTGACAAATCACACCAACATCAAGATTTAAGTAGACACACACATCTTTCAAATAAAAGTGGTTTGAATGCAATTAGACAACATCTGGTAAGTCAAATGTTCATTACAAAGGCATGTAATTTCCCTGGAATTTCACAGTAAGTTTTGACACCCCTTAACAAATGACTAATAATTTCCAAATTAGAGTAGACATTAACCCAAAACCTTTTTCATCTTAATTTAAATATACAGGGGTACTCTTCCACAGATTTTCATGACTGACAGAGTTTTTTCAGTACAAAAATTCATCATGCAATAAGGACCTCAATTATGTAAAAACAATGCACAATTTCACTAGCATGTAGCCAATTTCTACTTCAAAAATTCACACATAATCATCTTTAATTTCATGCTTCAACAAACTATGGAAACAAAGGTAGTTGGATCTGCTTACTTGTACTCAAGAGTGCTCCTAATCCTACTCCTACACAGGATTTCTCTTCAAGTTTCAGCCATGGCTTCAAGGAAGAAGGGACGTGTGAGAGAGAGAGAGAGAGAGAGAGAGAAGGTGGCACACATGCATGAAGTGATGTAGCAATGATGTGGCAAGCACATAGGTGAGGTGGCAATGAGCTGACAAGCGAGGGTGAGGTGGCTACCAATGGTGGGAGGAGAGGAAAATAGGAAAGGGAAAAAGAGGGAAACGAGGTGGTCCCTCATGGACTACCCTATACCATTATGAATGTCAGTGAATCCCAAACTGTTGAATGCTTCATGAAAAGTCGTGCACTGATGCATATGTGTTTGAATAAAGTTTAATTCCTTCATAAATTGATTGAAATTATATGTCATGAGGAAGTGAATATTCATGCTTATGATACTTTGAATGCTTTAAAATTCTTGAAAAATAGTAAAGCATGAGTGAACGAATGTTTGAATATGCATGTACAGAGTTGAACTAGATATGATATGACTGTGATACTAACCACTACGCAATGGGATACCCTTTGGTAGCGGGATACTTATATGATATCACTGTGACATTGACCACTATGCAATAAGACACTCGTTGGTAGTGGTATACCGTTATGCCGGAATTGTGATCTTGTCCCGACCCCCATGATAGGAACTGGGTCGGGAGGTGAAATTAATATCTGGGAGGTTCACGCCCCCCAAATCATGTGGGCATTGTGCATTGGGTCAACCAGTGGCACTGTAACGTCCTCTCGCTTGAAAGGGGTAAGGAGAGGGTCACGTCTAGCAAGGCAACTGCCTATTGAAAACCCCAAAGCGCACTGGAGATTGTGTGCATGTGTGAGGACATTACGAAATGGGACACTCATTTGCTATTCTCTTCCCTCCTGAATGAGGCTAGAAGTTACAAATTACAGGATTAGCTTGGCCTGATCGATGAAACTTCTACTTTGAGAGTTGGCGACTAGACTCTGCATGTGCGCTTTGTGTGTTCTGTTTGAGTTTCTGACCCGTTATTCTGTTAAGAGATGAAGTAATTGTTAGTTCATGCAATATTTACTGTCTTGCAATCTGAATTATACTCCTTACACAGCTAGAGAAATTGTGATGCATGACTCCACCTTATGATAGTTGTATGAATTATGGGCCACATTGTATATATATATATATATATATATATATATATATATGTACATATATATATATATCTATGTGTGTGTGTGTGTATGTGTGTGTGTATATGTCACGACCCTGCCCCCTGACCCCTTTCATCCCAGACCGGAGGGTGAGGGCAACAGAGTGGGGGATTGCATTGATAGAGGTCTCGCACATCACTCAGGTGGGAGTGACATCAACACGTTTTAAAAGTATAGAATCAAATCGAACCATGAGAAATAAAATAAATATAATCCATCAAGCACTAAAAATAGAATAAATTAGAACAATTTCATATCCTTATATTGTCTTCAAGGTCCTAAACAATATCCAAAATATTACAATTCATCCAAGGCACCAAAGCCTATTTACAAAAAAACAAAGCTTCATAGACAACACAGTACGGTCGACAACTAGCTGACATCGACAAAAGCAAGGAGATCTTATAGTCTAGTGTTGGCCTTCAGTCCACAAAACATGATCACCGCCCTCCTGTCTTCGACCTGCTGCCGTTAATCTACAAGGGTTGAAGTAAAGGAATGAGCTAAAAAGCTCAGTAAGTAGATCACAATATCATGCTTCCGTGCCTATGAATATTATCACACAACACATATCAAGGTTCTAGGCCATGTTCATAAAACAGGAGTCATGCGTCACAATTATGTCACAATTATAGCAAGATGCAGGCACAATATAGGATTTTAGATATCATATACACTAGCAATCTATCAGATCAACATGAACAAGGGAGCATAACAAAAATCAACTGACACAACCCACTGTCTTGCCCTATCTATCAGTCCAATCCCATATCTTGAAAATCAATCATATAACTCAGGTAAATCATATATCTCATGTCAATCTCATAACTCAAGTCAATCACACATCTCGAGTCAATTACATAACTCAGGCGAGTACCTATCTCTGGCGATGCAATTTGCACAAGGTATTGCTGGGAAGTCACATATCACCTCCCACGCTCCTCACTGGTGTCAGTCATAGCCATGCAATACGTTAAAAGCATGCCAAGTAATCACATAACAGTCACAGTATCACAATATCCAATTACCAAAGGGCGACCCATTGCGTATTGCCCATATAGATTTGGTGGGCACAACCTTCTCAAATATTGACATTTACCTCTTGACCCCCGTTCTATCATGGGGAGTTAGGGAAAGATCTTAGCTGCCGGCACCATCATTCACACAGTAGGTGCTCATTCACATGTCACACAAGCAGCACGGTACCATTTTTCACACAGTAGGTATCTAATCACGTAACACATAAGCATCAAGGTATCATCATTCACACAATAGGTACCCATTCACATAAACAGCATGGTACCATCATTCACACAGTAGGTACCCATTCACATAACACTTAAGTAGCACCGTACCATCATTTACATAGTAGGTACCCATTACCATAAAACATAACCAGCACGGTACCATCATTCACACAGGAGATACCCATTCACATAACACATAAGCAGCACAGTACCATCATTCACACAGTAGGTAGCCAGCTGTATAGTACCACTATTAACACGGTAGGTACCCATTCACATAACACAAACAATATTGTATCACATTAGGACGATATCAGTATCTCATCATGATAGCAGCAATATCATATTTTGGTAGTGGCACATCACATTTTAACAGTATCATAACGACAGTACCATAATAACTGTAACATTATTTACGTTAAGCCTTACTGCTTAGTTCCTACCATCAGAGGCAATGACGTGCGCTTACTATTAGGGTCGTAACCCCTAGACCATTTAGATTTTGAGGATAATTCCAAAGCCAATTTTTGTACTAAACACACCTACCCTTCAAAACGGGGTGGTTTGAAAACAATTGGACCTTGTTTAGCCCCTCAAAAGTTCAAAAGAATGGAGATATTTCATTCGAAATCTGCTGTGTAGTGAAGGCAGTGACATGTCTTTAAAATTTATTCCATAACACACAATCCAGAAGAAATTACAAAAAGTGCACAACATGCGATTTTAATATCACTCAAGAAATATAAAAAAGATAGTGGTTTGGAAGAAAACGGACCTCATTTGGTTCGTCAAAACTATTGACATCTGAGACATCAGTTTTGTCTTTTTACCAAAACTATCCACAGTGATCTATTGCCATTTTTTGCAGTATAACGTTACATAAATAAAAAATTAGAGCAAGATGTGAACATGAACATTAAAATAGACTCAGAAATCCTTCCAATGGCAGTGATTTTGTGTCATTTGGATAACAATTGCTTAGTCAGACTCTAAGTACAACAGAAGTAACTTTCCTAGAACTTATTACAGTCTGCTAACAGTGACATACAAGCATAAAACGAGCTATATATTCCAAACAATCAAGAATTTCATCTTATTAAACACTAAAATCAAAGTAGACTCATTGACCTTTCAAATGGTGGTGATTTGAGGCCAATTGGATATCATTTTCTTAGTCAAAATCTCATCACAAAAGCATATAAATTCCCTGGAAAATCACAGTACGAACATGGCATGTTCCAAAGACTATCCCATAACTTTAAATCCATAAAAGATAACAACATGAAACCTTTTCTATCTTAAACTAGGCTCACACAAGGATTATTCCACTAAATTTCAGGATCCACAAGAGTGATAACAATGCCCAACATATCATACAAAGAATACCTAATTGCTGGAAAAATAGAACACAACATGCATGCTTAACTTCAAGCCTAATCCATGCTTTATTCATGCTTAAATCACACTTTATTCATGATTAATTCATAGAAATTCATGTTTAAATATCATACATGAAAATCATACTTCATACTATGGAACACATAATAGCATAATCTACTTACCTTGTGCTTCATTGGTTATCCCAAGTCCTTCACACAACTCACTCTTCAAGTCTCTCAACAACAGGCACAAAGGGATGGAATTTCTAAGGGTTTAAAGGGAGAAAAACGTGGGGGAGGAGAGAAGGTGCAAAGCTCTTGAGAGGGATGGGGTGGGGGGTACTTATAAGCATAAAAAGGAGGAACATGCAAGTGACAAGTGTCATTCATGCCAAAGCTAAATGTCATGCAAGTGCCATGTGGTGCTCATGCTCATGCAAGTGTCATGTGGTGCTCATGCAAGTGTCATGGAATGGCATGCAAGTGGCTCACAAGGCAAACAAGTGGCACTCATACAGGCATAGCATAAGAAGGTTTCCCCCTGCCATTTACGCACGACACCGGACGATTGTGCTCTCTCTCAACATAGGCGGCATTGGCTCTTCCCACTCACTTCACAGTCGGCGCTGCTCCTCATTCACAGACGGCGCTAGCCTCTTTCACAGACGACGCTAGCCTCTTTCACAAATAGCGTTAGCCTCTTTCACAGCCGGCACTAGCCTCTTTCATAGATAGCGCTAGCCTCTTTCACAGTCAACGATAGCCTATTCCTTAGCATCGAGCGTGGGTTTCCTTTACTTATCTCTATTATCATGAGAGTTTTTACTCCAAAAAATTGAGGTCCTTACATCATCTCCTCCTTAAAAAGCATTCTGTCCCCAAAATTATCCATATGAAATCCAACAACCATTGGAGGGCATCCACACATCTACTACTGTCTAATCCAACTATCTACAGTCTTATCTTCAACATCTCATAGTCTATGCTTCACATTTCACACACAATATTATGCATTAACAATTCAGATAGCAATTCGGACACCATATTAACCCAACCAGCTAACACTAACAAGTTAACACACATAAATCAAATCAAGCCATTCAACTCTAAGCAATTTCATCAGTTCAGCCACTACTAGCTGATGAACATTATCAGTCTCTAATTAGGTCCGATAAAACTCACAAAGTGGCGACTTACAAATATCAATTGTACGATGCATTCAAGGCACGCACCACGGAAACACAGAGTCACAACACTAGGCCCTATAATACACTCACAACAAGCACCTCACGACAATCAATCATAATGTCAGGTCCCGCTACAAGCTCAGAGTAGGCTTTCCATCAGTATAAATCACAATAGTCAGGTCCTACTATACGCTCAAAGTATGTACCCTACAATCTCAGTCGTGGTCATGCAATACGCTCAAAGCATGCACCACAGGATCACAAAGTCAACCCCTACAATATGCTCAAAGTAAGCACCTAACAAATCACAATGTCAGGCCCCGCAATTCGCTCAAAGCAGGCACCTAACTATCACAAGGTCAGACCCTACATTACGATCAATGTAGGCACCTTACCATCATCACAAAGTCAGGGCTTGCAATACGCTCAAAGTAGGCCCCTAACTATCACAAGGTCAGGCCCTACAATACGCTCAAAGTAGGCACCTAACAAATCACAAAGCTAGGCTTTGGAATATGCTCAAAGCAGGCACCTCGCTGTTATCAATAACATAGTGGGGCCCTACAATATGCTCAAAGTAGGCACCTAACAAATCACAAAGCCAGGCCCTGTAACACGCTCATAGAAGGCATCTAACTATCACAAGGTCAGGCCCTACAATATGCTCAAAGTAGGCACCTTACCATCATCACAAAGTTAGGCCCTGCAATACATTCAAAGCTGGCACCTAACTATCACAAGGTCTAGCCCTACAATATGCTCAAAGTAGACACCTTACCATCATCACAAAGTCAGGCCCTGCAATATGCTCAATGCAGGCACCTAACTATCACAAAGTCAAGTTTTACAATATGCTCAAACTAAGCATCTAACAAATCACAAAGCCAAACCCTGCAATACGCTCAAAGCAGGCACCTCACTGTTATCAATCACATAGTTAGGCCCTACAATACACTCAAAGTAGGCACCTAAGAAATCACAAAGCCAAGCCCTTCAATACTCTCATAGCAAACACCTCGCTATTATCAATGACATAGTCAGGCCCCTCAAAGTAAGCACCTAACAAATCACAAAGCCAGGCCCTGCAACACGCTCAAAGCAGGTGCCCAACTATAACAATCACAATATCAACTAGGGTCATGAAGTATGCTCAAAGCATGCCCAAGAAATCACGTAGCACTCGTTATATTCATACCATTTTCCATGCATCACACTTCGCTCTTGACACGATTGGCCCCACAGGTCATATCATATACTACTCATCACTTTAATCACACGACACATATCAGCTCTCCACCAAATGGGGTAGATCATACCCCTCAAGCAAATTTCCACACAAATATCATAATAGAGGGTCTCTAAGGATCCATCAAATCAAATGCAAACAATTTAAGCAAAATCTAGCAATAAAGGTCCAAATTATATCATATATGCCAAAATATGGTATTACAATAATAGTGAGTGAAAACAAGGTCCAATAAAACTTTAGATTGGCCGACATAACTCTCCTCCTGATATCAGGCTGTAAACCCCTCTCAATCTTGCTTGCCTTCTTAGCCTCCGTGTTGATCATTTGCGGCACGTATCAGGATAATTATGAAAATTTGGCCACATACTGAACAACAGTTAGATTCCCTTATTGTAATTCTATGAATTCAACCTCCTTCCTTTTCTGTATTGATTCAAGGAAATATTTTTTATTGAAGGCCTCTAGAAATCCTTCCCAAGTAAGTACTATCTGATCCTCTTCCCAAGCTTGCTGGACTGAATGCCACCAATGTTCGGCATCCCCTTCTAATATGAAGAAGCCTAGTCACAAATTTTACTCGTTTAAGCACTAAAGGACTTTAAAGATCTTTTCCACTTACATTAGCCATCTCGCTGCTTTTTCTGCACTTCCCTGACCTAAGAAAGTTGGACGCGTCAGCCTCTTAAACCTTTCTATCAGGTTACTATCATTTTGTCTTAGGGTAAGGACAGATAGGGTCGGCATCGATACTTTCATCAATTGGATCATAGCTCCTAGAGTTCTACAAAATTCACAGAAGGCTGCAGTGTTATAATCTTTAGAAATCGCATAGTAGCCACGAGCTCTCAGCATCTTCAATCTAGTCATAGAAACACCTAGTCACTACTCTATCCTAAAACCACTCTAAGGACACTCCTAAAAACTCCCTAAGCCAAGGAACCTATCTTGGCTGCTCTGATACAATAAAAGTTACAACCCCGCCCCCTGACCCCTGCCGTCCCATACCGGAGAGCGGCAGAGTGCAAGATTGCGATAACAGATGTCACGTACGTCACTCAGATTCAAGTGACATCAACACTTTTTAAAGTACGGAATCAAAGTAAACCACGAGAAATAAAATGAATACATTCCAATAACCACTGAAAACTGAATAAATTAGAACCATTTAATATACATAGACGGTCTCCAAGGTCATAAACAATATCTAGAATATTACAATTCATCCAAGGCACCAAAGCCTATTAACAAAGATACAAAGCTTCACAAACAACACAGTATGGCCGATGGCCAGCTGATACAAAAACAAGGAGATCTTCTAGTCTAGCACAGGCCTTTAGTCCACCAAACATGATCACCGCCAGCCTGTCTTCAACTCGCAACCGTTAATCTACATGGGTGGAAGCAAAGGATAGAGCTAAAAAGCCCAGAGAGTAGATCACAACATCATGCTTCCCTGCCTATGAATAATACAATACAGATCAAGGTTCTAGGCCATGTTCATAAAACAAGAGTCATGCATCACAATTATGTCACAATTATAGGATGATGCTTTCCATGGTAGAGAAGGCGCAATATAAGATTTCAGATATCATATACACTAGCAATCTATCATATTCAACAGATCAACACAAACAAGAGAGCATAACAAAAATCAACTGACACATCCCACTGTCTTGCCATATCTATCAAGCCAATCCCATATCTCACAAATCGATCATATAAGTCAGGTAAATCATATATCTCAGGTCAATCTCACAACTTAGGTCAATCACACATCTCTAGTCAATTACATAACTTAGGCGACTACCCATCTCGAGCAATGCAATTTGCAGAAGGTATTGCCGGGAAGTCACATCACCTCGTGCGCACCTCACTGGTGTCAGTCATGGCCATGCGATATGCTCAAAGCATGCCAAGTAATCACATAACATTCACAGTATCACAATATCCAACTACCAAAGGGTGACCCATTGTGCAGTGCCCATATATATCTGGGGGGGGCAACCTTCTCAAATATTCACATTCACATTCTGACTCTCGTCCTATCATGGGGAGTTAGGTAAAGATCTTAGCTGTCAGTGCCATCATTCACACAGTAGGTGCCCATCAGCATGTCACACAAGCAGCACGGTACCATTTTTCACACAGTATGTACCCATTCACATAAGACATAAGTAGCACGGTACCATCATTTACATAGTAGGTTCCCATTCACATAAATAGCATGGTACCATCATTCACACAGTAAGTGCTCATTCACATAATAAATAAGTAGTACGGTACCATAATTCACACAATAGGTACCCATTCACGTAACACGTAAGTAGCACGGTGCCATCATTCACAATAACTGCCCAACAAAATGCTGTCATCATTCACACAGTAGGTACCCATTCACGTAACACATAAACAACATAGTATCACATTAGAATGATATCAATATCTCATCATGATAGCAACAATATCATATTTTGGTAGTGGCACATCACATTTTAACAGTATCACAATGACAATACCATAATAACAGTAACATTATTGCAGTTAAGCCTTACCGCTAAGTTCCTGCCATCAAGGGCAATGACGTGCGCTTACTGTTAAAGTCGTCAACAGTTTCAAAATAGTTTCAAAACCAATTTTAATAATAAACAAACATACCCTTCAAATTGGGGTGGTTTCAAAACAATTGGACCTTGTTTGGCCCCTCAAAAGTTCAAAAGAATGGAGATATTTCATTAGAAATCTACTGTGCATTGAAGGCAGTGAGATGTCTTTAAAATTTACTCCATAACTCACAATCAAGAAGAAATTCTAAAAAGTGCTCAATATGTGAATTTAAGCTTACTCATGAACCGTTAAAAAGGCAGTGGTTTGGAAGAAAACATACCTCATTTGGTTGGTCAAAACCCTAGACATCAGATACATCAGTTCTGTGTTTTTATCAAAAATGTCTACGGTTATCTATTGGTATGTTTCGAATTATAACTTTACATCACTAAAGAATCAGAGCTTGATGTGAACATGAACATAAAAATAGACTTAGAAATCCTTTCAATGGCAGTGATTTTGTGTCATTTGGACTCCAGTTCATTAGTCAAACTCTCAATACAACAGAAGTAACATTCCAGGAAATCGTCACAGTCTGTAGACAGTGATATACGTGCATAAAATGAGTCACATCTTCCAAACTATCAAGAATTTATGCTAGTCATAAACACCAAACTCAAAGTAGACTCATAGACATTTCAAATGGTGGTGATTTAAGGCCAACTGAATATCATTTTCTTTGTCAAAATCTCATCTCAAAAGCATGTAAATTCCTTGGAAAATCACAATACAAACGTGGCATGTTCCAAACACTATCCCATAACTTCAAATCCATACGAGATAACAATATGAAACCTTTTCTATCTTAAACTAAGCTCATACAATCATCATTCCACAGAATTTCAGGATCCACAAGAGTGATAACAATGCCCAACTTATCAAACAAAGAAGACCTAATTGCTGAAAAAACAGAACACAATATACATGCTTAACGTCAAGCCTAATCCATGCTTTATTCATGCTTAAATCACACTTTAGCCATGCTTAATTCATAGAAATTCATACTTAAATCTCATAGTTCCATACTTGAGAATCATACTTCATACTATGGAACACATAACAGCATAATCTACTTACCTTGTGCTTCATTGGTGATCCCAAGTCCTTCACACAACTCACTCTTCAAGTCTTCAATAATGGGCACAAAGGGATGGAATTTCTAAGGGTTTAAAGGGGTAAAACGTGGGGGAGAGAGAGAAGGTGAAAAACTCTTAAGAGGGATGGGGTGGGGGGCAACTTATAAGCGTAAAAGGGAGGTAACATACAAGTGACAAGTGTCGTTCATGCAAGGGCTAAATGTCATGCAAGTGCCCTGTGGTACTCATCTTCATGCAAGTGTCATGTGGTGCTCATGCGGCTGTTATGTTGTGCTCATGCAAGTGTCATGGAATAGCATAAAAGTGGCTCACAAGGCAAACAAGTGGCTCACAAGGCAAACAAGTGGCACTTATACAGGCACAACATAAAAAGGTTCCCCCTGCCATTTACGCACAACGCTACACAGCCGGTGATACACACACGGCGATAGCGTTCTCTCTCTCTACACAGGAGGTGCTAGCTCTTCTCTCTCTCTTCACAGCTGGCATTGCTCCTCATTTACAAATGGCGATAGCCTCTTTCCCAAATGGTGTTAGCCTCTTTCACAGACGACACTATCCTCTTCCACAGATGACGCTGACCTCCTTCACAGTCGGCGCTAGCCTCTTTCACAGATGATGCTTTCCTCTTTCACAGACGACGCTAGCCTCTTTCATAGCCAGCGTTAGCTTCTTTCACAGACGGCGCTAGCCTCTTTCGCAGCTGACGATAGCCTCTTCCTTAGCACCGGGCGTGGGCCTCCTTCACTTATCTTTATTGTCGTGAGAGTATTAAGTCCAAAAAATTGTAGTTCTTACAATATAACCTTACAACAGCTGGTCGGCTATAATGAATAGTATATAGCTGGAATGGGTGCCGTTAGATCTTTATCAAGCGGTTCATAATGCACATCATTATTTGAATTTTAATTTTTTTATATAAATCTGATTAATACGAAATTTTGGGGGTATATACCTAACACTATTGCTCACCATATAAAAATATATAAAATATTTTCAATTATTTAAAATGACCAAAACACCCCTATTATTTTTCAGGAGTATTTCGGCCATTTTATATTTTGAAAAATATTTTTTATTTGTGCACCCTGTTTTTTAGTACAAATTTCTAAATTTCATTCTGATCTAATTTATAGAAAAATAATAAAATTAAAATAGTGATATACATTCCGAACTGCATGATGAAGATCTGACGGCTCTCATTCCACCTATATTACTATTCATTACAGCTAGCCAGCTATTGTTAGATTTTTCCATATATATATATATATATATATATATAGGTCGGAATGCAATGATACTGATCTACTTACTAAGCTTTTAGCTCATCCTTTTTTTTATTTCCTGTGTAGAGTGATAACTGACAGTTCTTGAGTGGGCCGCTCGACATTTGTGGTAGACGACTGAAGCTTGGTGTTTTGCAAAGGAACTACTTTTTTGTAGGTATTTGATGGTAATGCCCCAAAGTTGTTTTGATGAAGTATTAAATTTTTTTTGTCAGGCTTGTAGTGCCTCGAACATAACTATATATAATTTTGGGAGAATGTATATGTATATTATGGTTTTATTCACTTCAGCTTGTGTAGCTTTATGTTTGAGTTTTACCTTCTTTCGTGGTTTGCTTTGATCCCACCTATTCTATAAGCATTCAGCCACTCCCACCTGAGTGGCATTCGCCACTTCTGGACGCGATCCGGCACTCTGTTGACCTCCGGCATGTACAGTAAGTGTCAGGGAGAGGGGTCGTGACAATACAAATGTGACAATGTGTATTAGCGTATTTGTGATTGTCATAATGTGACATTTTCACAATGTCACATTTGTGATTGTCACAATTGTGACAATCACATTATCACAAATGTGACATTTGTGACAAAACAAATCTGATAATGTGACATTAACAATAAAAATGTAACAATGTTACATTGTCACATTGTCACATTTGTGATAATACACATTGTCATATTATGACAATACACATTTGTATTGTAACAGTTGTGACAATAACTGTATCGTATAATGTCAAATTTGTCACATTGCCACATTTGTGACAATACAAATGTGACATTTGTTTTGTGTTGTAATACAATGTCACATAGTACTATCACATTGTGATAATGTGACATTGTATTACAATGTCACATTGTAATACAAATTCAAATGTGACAAATTGTGATTATCACATTTATGTATTACAATGTAATACGAATTGTATTACAATGTAATACAATGTGTAATACATTGTAATACAAATTTATAATACAATGTATATTACACATTCTATTACACATTGTAAAACAATGTGTTACATTGTATTTGTAGTACAAATTTGTAATACATTGTAAAACACATTATATTACACATTTGTATTACAATGTAGTACAATGTGTTACATTGTAATACATTGTAATACAATGTATTACATCTTATTACATTTGTAATACCTTGCAATACAATGAATTACAATGTATTACATTGTAATTGTAATATACGATTACAATGTAATAAAATTTGTAATACACATTGTAATATACCTGTAATACATTTACACATTGTATTTCACATTGTAATACCTATATATTTGTAATAGATTGTGTATTACATTTATAACACATTGTAATACAATGTGTAATACACATTGTATTACAAATTTGTAATATTACAATACATTGTAATGCAATGTAATACATTGCAATAAAATGTAATACATTGTAATACAATGTAATATATTGTAATACAATGTAATACATTATAATACAATGTATTACATTATAATACATTGTAATTGTAATATACAATTACAATGTATTACACTGTAATACAATTTGTATTACAATATAATATAACATAATAAAATGTATTAATTTGTAATACAATATATTACAAATTTCAATGTGTAATATATTGTTATACAATTTAATACACATTGTGTATGACAAATGTGTAATACAAATGTAATACAACTTGTAATACACATTGTAATACACACTGTAGTACATTTACACATTGTAAATAACATTGTAATGCATTGTATTACACATTGTAATACAATGTGTATTACATTTTATTTCACATTGTAATACATATTTGTAATACATTTTTTTACATTTGTAATACATTGTGTATTACATTTGTAAGACATTGTAATACAATATGTAATACACATTGTATTACAATGTATGACAAATTGTATTACAAATTATTACAAATGTATTAGAAATTGTAATACACAATCACACATTGTATTACAAATTTTTAATACACATTTGTCACAAATGTGTGAGAACTTGTATTACAATGTCACAAATGTGTGAGAAATTGCATTACAATGTCACAAATGTGTGACTAATGTATGAAAAATGTGTATTACATTTGTCACACATTGTCACATTTGTGACATTGTATCGTCACATTGTGTATTGTTACAATACAATGTAATATTTGTATTGTATTATCATAATTGTCACATTTGTGACATTTGTGGCATAGTGACATTTGTGGCATATTGTAACAAATGTATTGTCACACAAATGTGACAAAACAATGTGATAAGACAAATGTGACAATGTGCCATTTGTATTGTCATAATGTGATAATATAGATGTTAGCGCCCGAACTTTCCTAGCATACTGTTAATCAACGGTGAATTGACGACACAGGAGAACTGCTGTGTTTGGCAAATCGCGCACGATGTACTACCATACACAACTGACTAATGAATATAAATAATATCATACAAACGAAAAGAAAAATGGGCATGTGGTGTGTTAAGCATTATTTCTATACATTGGGGTATGGTAAATAAGTGAAGTGTTTATATTTTTGTTTAGGTATCATCAAATTTTATACAGCATGTGTTTGACTTTGTTATATATGTTATCATTGTATAAATATAAGAGTTATATATTTTCATACATTTAGTATATTATAAGTAGAATTTGTGATGTTGTGCATTATTTGTATATACATTCATTCATTGTATATATTTATTTACACAATGGTATAGAGTAGTCCATGAGGGACTACCTCTTTTCCCTCTTTTTTCCCTTCTTCTTTTCCTCTCCTCGTGCCACCATTGCTTGCTACCTCATTGCCACCTCACCCATGTGCTTGTCACCTCATTGCCACATCACTTCATGCATGTGTGCCACATCACCTTATGCATGTGGCCACCTTCTCTCTCTCTCCTTGCATGCAATCCACTTAGCCTTGCATGCAGCTCTCTCTCTCTCTTCTCTCTCTCTCTCTCTCTATGCCCCCCCCCCCCCCCCTTAATTTATAAAAGACCTTTCCCCCAGCCCAAACCACCTTAGTTTCAAAGATATGTGTTCCTAATCAAACTTTGGTTTTGGAACTATCCTGAATTTCACCATAATTTTGGAGTTATGCTTCTGTTAGTGTGATTCATCACTGTCATGAACTACTGCAATTTCCAGAAACTGTTACTCCTATTGTGCTGAATTTTTTACTAGTCAAATGGTGTCCAAGTGCTTTCAAATCACCTAAATTTGAAAGATATATGTGTCCCTTTTGAAGATGGTTTTGAAACCATATCAAAATTTTGTATAGATTGAAAATTAAACCTCTGTTTAGGGGATATGTTATTGTCAGGAATTGCAGAAAATTTAGAACAGTAGTCCTTTTTACACTGAACTTTTGGCTGATCAAATGATGCTCAAATAGAGTCAAATTTCTTTTGATTGAAAAATGTATATGTCTATTTCAAGTTGATGTTAAAATTGTTGCTTATGAATTGGATGTCATGCCTCATTTTACATATGTATATCACCATTGTGAATGGCAGTGAATCCCAAACTGTTGTATGATTAATGAAAAGTCGTGCACTGATGCATATGTGTCTGAATAAAGCTTAATCCCTTCATAAAGAGATTGAAATCATTTGTCATGAGCCACTGAATATGCATGCTTATGATACAATGAATGCTTTAAAATTCTTGAAAAATGGCAAAGCAAGAGTGAAAGAATGCTTGAATATGCATGCACATAGTTTAATTAGATATGATATGAACGTGATACTGATCATTACGCAACGGGACACCCATTGGTAGCGGGATACTGATATGATATGAAACTGACACTGACCACTGTGCAATGGGACATTTGTTGGTTGTGGTCTACTGTTAGAACGACAATTGTGATCTTGCCCCGACCCCCATGATAGGAATGGGGTCGGGAGGTGAAATTGAATATTTAGGAGGGTTGTGCCTCCTAAATCTATTGGGCACTGCCCATTGGGTCACCTAGTGGCAGCGTAACGCCCTTCTGCCTAAAAGGCATAAAAAGAGAGTCGCATCTTGTAAGGCCACTGCCTATCAAAAACCCCAAAGCGCGCTGGGGATTGTGCGTGTGTGAGGACATTACGAAATGGGATAACCATTTATCGTTGTCTTCCCTCCTAAATGAGGGGAGAAGTTCCAAGTTACAAGATTAGCTTGGCCTAATCGATGAAACTTCTACTTCGGGAGTCGGCGACTCTAGACTCTGCCTGTGTCCTTTGTGTATTCTATTTGAGTTTTTGACCCGTTATTGTGTTAAGAGATGAAGTAACTGTTAGTTCACGCAATATTTACTGTCTTGCTATCTGAATTATACCCCTCCTTACACTGCGAGAGAAATTGTGATGCATGACTCCACCTTGTGATTTTT
>NW_006498846.1:5286320-5307481 GCF_000471905.2 Amborella trichopoda
ACAGGACTTTTAGCTCATCTGTTTTATTTTTTTTTCGGTAAAGAGTGGTAACTAACAGTTCTTGAATGGGTCAGTGGACTTTTGTGACAGAGGACTGAAACTCGGTGTTTTGCAAAAGAACTAATTATTTGTAGGTATCTGATGGCAATGCCTTAGAGTTGTTTTGATGATGTGTTGAAATTTTTTTTATCAGGCCTGTAGTGCCTCAAACATAATTGTATATAATTTTTGGAGAATGTATATGTATACGATGGTTTTATTCTGCTCAGTTCGTGTTGCTTTGTGTTTGAGTTTTACCTTCATCATGGTTTGCTTTGATCCTGCCTATTCTATAAGCGTTGAGCCACTCCCACCAGAGTCGCATTCGACATCTCTGGTCGCAATCTCGCACTCTGTCGTCCTCCCGCATGTACGGTAGGGGTCAAAAGGAGGGGTCGAGACAATTATGATATCAGAGCAGTCAGGATAGGATTCTTGGCCTAGAGGGTTTTAGAAGTGTCCTTTGAGTAGTTTTTGGATACACTAGTAACTGGGTGTTCTTGTTTTAGGTCGATGATGAGGACGACTCGTGCCAACATTGCGAGTTCCAGCAATGAGAACACCGAGGCCCTCGGTGATATTTTTAGCACTTTAGAGGCCATGACTCAGATGATGAAAGACAATATGCCAGCCCCAGCTACCCTTGCCCCCGATAAGACTGATAGTGGGATAATAAAAAGATTTAGGAACTAGCACCTCCAACGTTCTTGGGGCATGGGGGAGTAGAGAAAGTTGAGCGACGGAGGAGACAAGTGAGCAATATTTTCTGAAAATTATCATAGTCTGCTAACAGTGACATATAAATACAAAACGAAGCATATCTTCTAAACCATCAAGAATCTTAGCTAGTCCTACACACCAAACTCAATGTAGACTCAGGGATCTTTCAAATGGTTGAAATTTTAATCAATTATGATATTATTTGATAAGTCAACAGAGAGTTAGAAGGACCTCAATTCTCCTTGGAATTCCATAGTTCAACGATAATATGCTTGAAAGATCAAAGCATAGCTTCTAAACTACACAAGATAACCACATGAAACCAATTCTATCTTAAATTAGATTCACAAGAGCATCAACCCTCAAATTTTTAGGCTCTACAGAAATTACAACAGTGCATAGCATATCTTACAAACAAGGCCCACTTCATGGAAAACAAAACACAAAACATGCAAACAATCCTATCCATTCACAAAATTTCTTCAAAACCTAATTAATGCGTAATTCAAAACTTCATTCATGCTTAAACCATTCTAAAATCTCATACTTTCACATAATAGCATGATCCACTTACCTGTACAACAAAGGTGCCTTCTTCAAACCTTCTTTCACAGCCTTCTCTTGTCCAACAATGGCTGCCTACCATATAAATTCTCCCACTTTTGCGTTAGAGAGAGAGAGAAGAGATGAGATAGTGAGAGATGTGAGGGAAAGGAGAGAAAGGTAGAGGGCTGGGATTTTAAAAGAGAAAAGGAGGTGAGGGGTGAGGTGGCAAAAGGGCACCTCCATGTGGCATGTGCCATAGCATGCCAAGCCATGTGTAACTGGAGTGAAAAGGAGGAGGGAAAAGAAGGGGTAGTTCCTCAGGGACTACCCTACACCAATTGTCATGGCGGTCCAACCCACTCTTCTCTCTTGGCAACCATTGACACACAGCTAGCGTTACACAGCCGGCGCCAACTTCTCTCTCTTCACAGCGGGCGATACACGACTAGAGCTACGCAGCCAGCGCTGCTCCTCATTTACAAACGGTGTTGTTCTTTTCAACTTCACGCGCAGCACTAACTTTCTCTCTCTCTTCACTGCCAGCGTTGCCCCCTCACTTAACAGCCAATGTTAGTCCCTTTCACGAGCGGTGTTACTCCCTGGATGCGCGTGGCATTACCTCTTTCTTCTGTTCACGCAAGCATGACCTCACTCTGCCTATCGTGTGTGTCCTTTCCTTTCCTTTGACTTGGGAAAAATCCTAGGTCGTTACATCATCCCCCCTAAAAAGGGATTTTTTACTCAAAATTTTATACTTGATCATCATAGAAATGATGGTTTAGCAATGGAACTACACTCCAAACAATCTATCGAAGCAAGCACACATAACCATCTTACGCCCATGAGTGTCAAAATCCTGAACACCTAAAAGAATCAAATTCATGGACAAGGCCCTACTTCCCACAGAAGCCCTCAGCACTTAACTCTGAGCCAAACACGAACGAGTTCCACAAGAAGGTGTGCACACATTTAGGTAAATTAAGAGGTAAAGATTCAATGCTTAGAAGTGTTGGCACGGGTCCTCTTCATCTCGACCGAAAATAGGAACACCCAAACACTAGCTACTAGCCTATCCAAAAACCACTCTAAGGGCACCTCTGTGACTCCCTAGGCCAAGAATCCTATCATGGCTGCTTTGATAGCATACCTTTCACGACCCACCCCCCAACCCCTACGGATCCCATTCTGGAGGGCGATAGGGTACGGGATTACGATCAGAGGTCGCATACGTCACTTAGGTGGGAGTGGCATCACCACATGTTATAAATGTGGAATCAAAGCAAACCACGGGAAAGTAAAGAAACTCTAACACAAGCATAGGAACTAGGTAAAAGGAGAACTAAGATTTATGTCATTACATAAATATCTTGACGTAGTACATCTATTCAAGGCACAGAAGGCCTAAATTACAAAAATACATAGTTCCAAAAATACAACCCAGAACGTGGCCCACTGCCAATAAACACATACAACCAAAAGGTCTTCTTCACAAGTATAAGCCTTCATTGACCGGATCGATCTCCCCTAATCGGTAGTTCTTTACCCTGCTACTTCTACTCTACAGGAATGGAAAAAGAGGAATGAGCTATATAGCCCAGTAAGAAGATCTAAAAGTAATGCATTTATAACATATATATTCTAACATTATAAAGAATTCTTTTATCTATAAGAAATCATAATGAAAATACTGTCATGTTAGCAATCTTTCCAATACATTCATCACAAATGGCCTATCGCATATCATGATTATCATAAAACCAATATCACTACCAGCATTCACAGTCACACATTCAATTGTTAACCACTCACTCCTTAGATTCACCTACTCCCAAGGGTCGTATGAGGTCAACTGTTAGCCATTTGATCAATCAACACTTAGGCACAACATAAATATTGATGCTGGAATTCCTGCGTACTACTACAGTGACATGTCCCTTTTATCAATGGCATAACTCTCAATCTAGAGGGCATCTCAAAATGATTTCCACATGTAACTTTAAACCAATATACTGATCTTTCAAATGGACTAGGTTTGGGAGTAATTGGAATCCATTTAGTCAGCCAAAACTTATGGCAACAGAGGTCACAGTTATGAAATTCAATGAATCTACTAATCAGTGACATGCCTTCATAATTTGGATCATAACATCACAATTATAAAGAGTTAGAACCTGGTTAAAACATAAAAATCACAATAGACTCATGTATCTTTGAAATGACTACAATTTTGTGTCATTTTTACTTCAATAGGTTAGGCAAAGTCTCAGTACAATGGGAGTAATATTTCTGGAAATTATTACAGTATGCTAACAGTGATATATAAGCACAAAACAAAGCATATCTTCCAAACCATAAAGAATCTCAGCTAGTCATAATCACCAAACCCAAAGTAGACTTAGATATATTTCCAATGGAGGAAATTTGAGATTATTTTGAGATTAGTTGATAGGTCAATAGAGAGTCATAAGAAACTCAATTTTTCTGGGAATTCCTCAGTCAAGCCATAACATACTTCAAAGATCAACGCATAACTTCTAAACTACACAATATAACCATATGAAACTCATTCTAGCTTAAATTAGATTCACGAGATCATCAAACCACAAATTTTTAGACTCAACAGAAATTACAATAGTGCATAGCATATCTTACAAACAAGTTCCTGGAAAATAGAACATAAAACATGCATACAATCCTATCCATTCACACAATTTCTTCAGAACCTAACTCATGCTTAATTAAGTACTTCATTCATTCCTAAATCTCAATCTTTCACATAAAAATATGATCCACTTTGTTGGAAGGTATTTTTCATCAACATGAGGCCCCCGCTCAATAAAGGCTTAACAAGTAGTGGAAATTTTGACATTCTCAAAACAGCCCCAGAACTGGCCAGGATCTTCATGAGGTCTCTTAAAAGTATCCTACCAAGTTTTATCGCATTTCGACATGTCTAAGGTAATACAGACTGATAAACTGTTCCAGGAGAATCAACTTCTTGCACCCTGAAACGGACCCCTATAACTAAAGCTACATTTTCAGCATCTTAAATTACTATCGGACCACCACCATTGGATCTGACATGGTTAAAAACCCCCAAAGGTCAAGTTTCAACTCAAACAGACACTCCAAGAAGAAGTTATAGGTGAAAGAGTGAAAAAGGATGAGCTGCACGCTATTCCCGTGCGGCCACCCAGCAACACTATACCATTAAAGGGATAGTCATGACCAGTGAATTTCAAAACTCATATGTCAGCCATCCCACGTCGGATCATGCTCAAATTTGGTGAGCATGTTCCTCTATTCAAGACGAGCAATTCGATATGTGGCACGTCCCGTGACGATATCTGAGCTCGAAGAAAAGCTAGAGAGAAGTTGTTGATCAGTGAAGAAAGTACGGGAAATTCAGCAGCGTCGTACCTCACTCGAGCGGCCAAATCACACCGCTCGTGAGTTCCATCGACGCGAGACCAATTCCATTGTGAGCGCAAGGTCTCGGGCCGTCTCTAACTCGAACCCCGTACATGATGAACGGGCAGATTCTGTAGACGAAGTCGACAAATAGAATGCAAATTTT
Organism: Amborella trichopoda; assembly: GCF_000471905.2. Next base: position 5,291,203 of record NW_006498846.1, read on the forward strand.
GTTACCAGAATCCTTGATTTCGGCAAAAATTCCAAGACTGCAACATCTTTGTTTGGCCAAGGAATCAAGCTGTGTTTGGTACTCTGTGATCGTAGCGGTATGCTCAGTGTGATTCAGTGAAGAAAACACAAGAAAACATCTAGGAATGAACACACTATCGATTCAAAGTTTCAATATCTACTCAAAATTCAAGTAACATGATCGTGCACCAAAGACACGATCCACGGCTCAAAGTTGGTATCAAATCGATCGCCATGCCGAGCCCTATGAGAAAACAATCATCTTACGATCAACTGGGCGATCCTGGATCAGCCATGCAAGAACACACAAGTTCTAGGGAAACACAGGGACTGTTCTGGAATTCCACAACTTGTTAGGAAGGGGCAAATATATCATTTTGCACCCCTATTTTCTATTTTTTTTTAAATCAATTTAATCTTAATTTCTAGTAATTAGGGTTACTTTTGATCATCCCCTTATGTTTGAGGCACACTTCTATATATACGTACCACCATTGTACGTAAAGAAAAAGGAGGCATATACATACACACACAAGAGAGAGTTTTCACTTAATGCAAGTTTCTCTTTCTTACCATTGTGGTGTTATTCTTGAGAGAGAGGGTGAGGTGAGAGAAACTTTCGATCGGTACCCCTAGGGTTGTGGTAAATCTTCTCTCCTCTTTTTCTTTTCTTCTTCTCTCTCCCTTCTCCACTCTCTGGTCCCTCTTCTTCGTTTGAGTCCCTCGTGGAGGCCTGTACGGCAGTGGCAGTGCCGTGCGTGCCTCTCCCTTAGTCTCGCAGGTCGCTCATGGTGATGGCAGCACCATGCATGGGTCTCCCTCCCCTCCTTCTCGTCTATCTCTTTCTCTCAATGAAGTCAGTAGATGGCGATGCCATCGCCACCTACAGACGTAGGTTTGATGCTTGATGAAGAACCTAGACGGCGAAGTATGTTGTTGTCTGCAGGAGTCTTCCTCTGTTACGCATCTAGCGTAGAGGGTGATACCTATCGCCGCTCGCGAGAGGCCCTGGTAATACCCATCATCGTATGTGAGATTCCTCTGTGCGTCCAATGCCTATTGTTGTTCCCCCTTTGTCCCAGTTCTATCGCCATGGGATCTAGGAGCAACCATCGTCGTGAGCCTTGTCAGGAGCCAGCGCCGTCCACATGAGATGCGCCGCCTCCTTGCGTTGCCCATCGCGATGACTAGCGACTTCCAGCTTTCCCCTTCTCTTCGTCGTCTATTTCTTTCCTCTCCACCTCTCTCTCTTCTCACTTGATTGGGAGTATGCCTAGCCTAGTGCCAACTCACCGACCTTGGATCCGAGTAGTATTACCGTCATGCTGGTTCTTGAACCATGCCCATCTTGCTAGTGCTTCAAGTCGACAACTTCTAGCCGTCATGCTAGTCTCGCTCTTCCATCAAGTTCTCTTCTCCATTCTACCTTTCGTCTAACCTTGCACTTCATCACCTTCTCCCATGAACGTGCATTACCCCAAGACAGGGGTGGGTCCTTTTCGACCCACTTGTCTTACAAATTAACTCAAGCAGTTGGGGGGCCTTCTTCATGATCTAAGAGGGCGCCCACACGAGCCAGCCTAAGTAAGCCCCAAACCCACCCAAAATTCCTCTCTCATTGTTTGGTATACCTGCCCTTGCCCTTGAGCATGATTCTGAGAGAGCGATCTCAAGTCCCGGGTCCACCAAAGACTCCAGACATGTGCCGCCCGATCACCTAGATCCGGAGGACGAGATCGAGGCACCTACGCACACTTACCTATACAACAAACCTTCTTTCACAGCTTTCTCTTGCTCTAACAATGGCTGCCTCTAAAGAAGTTCTCCAAATTTTCCCTTAGAGAGAGAGAATAGATGAGACAAAGAGAGAGACGTGAGGGAAAGGAGAGAGAGGGAGAAGGCTGAGGTTTAAAAAGAGAAAGGAGGTGAAGGGTGAGGTGGCAACAAGCCACCTCCAAGTGGCATGTGCCATGGCATGCAATGCCATGTGTACGGGGAAAGAAAAGGAGAAGGGATTAGAAGGGGTAGTCCCTCCAGGACTACCCTACACCAACTATCCCCACGGTCCAACCCACGCTTCTCTCTTCACAGCCTACGACACGCAGCTGATGCTAACTTCTCCCTTTTCACAGCCGACGATACATAATCAGTGCTACACAGCTGGCATAGCTCCTCATTTACAGACGATGTTGTTCTTCTCAACTTCACATGCGACGCTGACTTTCTCTCTCTCTTCACCGCCGGCATTACCCCCTCACTTCACAGTCGGCGTTAGTCCTTTCCACATGTGGTGTTCCTCCCTTGACGTGTCAGCATTACCTCTTTCCCTTGTTCACGCATGGCATTGCCTCACTCTCCCTGCCGTGTGTGTCCTTTCCTTTTCTATAACTTGGGAAAAATCTTGGGTCGTTACATCATCCCCCCCTAGAAAGGGATTTTTTCCTCAAAATCTTGTACTTTATCATCACACAAATGGGGGTTTAGCAATGGAACTACATTCCAAACAATCTATTGAGGTGAGCACACATAACCAACTTATGCCCAAGAGTGTCAAAATCCTGAACACCTAAAAGAATCAAATTCATGGGCAAGGCTCTACTTCCCACAGAAGCCCTCAACACTTAACTCTGAGTCAAACACTAAAGAGTTCCTCAAGAATTTTTGCACACACAAAGGTAAAATCAAGAGGTGCAGATTCAATGCTCAGAAGTGTTGGCATGGGTTCTCTTCATCTCTACCCAAAACAGGAACACCCAGACACTAGCTACTCGCCTATCTAAAAACCACTCTAAGGACACCTCTAAGACTCCCTAGGCCAAGAATCTTATCCTGGCTACTCAGATATCATAACTGTCATGACCCCGGCCCCTGACCTTTATTGTCCCACACCAGAGGGTGACAGAGTCAGGGATCGCGACCGGAGGTCGCATACGTCACCCCAGTGGGAGTGGCATCAACATGTGTTCTAAATACGGAATCAAAGCAAACCACGAGAAACTAAAGAAACTCTAAAACAAGCATAGGAACTAGGTCAAAGGAGAACTGAGATTTCTGTCATTACATAAACATCTTAAAGTAGTACTGTTCAAGGCACAGAAGGCCTAAATAACAAAAATACATAGTTTCAAAAAGACAACCCAGAAGAACATGGCCCTTCTGTCGATAAACACATACAAGCAAAGGTCTTCTTCGCATTTACAAGCCTTTGTTGACCAGATCGATCTCCCCCAACCGGCAATCCTTTAACCTGCAACTTCTATTCTACAAAAATGGAAAAAGAGAAATGTGTTATAAATCCTAATAAGAGGATCTAGAACTTATGCATCTATAACATATCTATTCTGGCATTATAAAGAATTCTTTTATCTATAAGAAATCATAATGGAAAAGTATCCTATTAGCAATATTTCCAATACATTTATCACAAATGGCAAATCGCATATCATGATTATCATAAAACCAATATGACTAGCAGCATTCACAGTCACACATTCAATTGTTAACCACTCACTCCTTAGATTCACCTACTCCCAAAGGTGGTATCAAGTCATTGATAGCCATTTGATCAGTCAACACTTAGGCACAACATAAATATTAGTGCTGGAATAACTGCATTCTACTATCGACCTCTTAGCAAAGGCAAAAATCTCAATCTAGAGGGTGTCTCAAGATGATTTCCACATGCAACTTTAAGCCAATATACTGATATTTCAAATGGCATAGGTTTGGGAGCCAAACCCCATGGCAACAGAGGTCACAGTCCTGAAAGTCAATTGATTTGCTAATCAGTGACATGCCTCCACAATTTGGATCATAACTTCACAATTAAGCAGACTTAAAACTAGGTTAAAACATCAAAATCACAGTAGACTCATGTTTCTTTGAAATGGATATAATGTTGTATCATTTGGACATCAATAGGTCCGGAAAAGTCTTACTGAAACAGAAACAATATTTCTAGAAATTATCACAGTCTGCTGACAGTGACATATAAGTACAAAACAAAGCATATCATCCAAACCATCCAGAATCTCAGCTAGTCATAAACACCAAACTCAAAGTAGACTCAGAGATATTTCCAATGGTAGAAATTTGAGTCAATTATGAGATTATTTGATAGGTCAACAGAGCGTCACAAGAACCTCAACTCTCCCTAGAATTCCACAGTCTAGCCATAACATACTTCAAAAATCAAAGCCTAACTTCTAACTACACAAGATAGCCACATGAAAGAAATTATAGCTTAAACAAAATTTACAATAGCATCAACTCACAAATTTTTAGGCTCAATAGAAATTGCAACAGTGCATAGCATATCTTACAAACCAGACCCACTTCCTGGAAAACCGAACACCAAACATGCATACAATCCTATCCATTCACACAATTTTGTTCAAACCTAACTCTTGCTTAATTCAATACTTCATTCATGATTAAATCCTTGCTTAAATCTCATAATTTCACATAATAGTATGACCTGTACAACAAAGGTGCCTTCTTCAAACCTTCTTTCATAGCCTTCTCTTGCTCCAACGATGGCTGCCTCCCACAGAAGTTCTCCAACTTTTGCCTTAGAGAGAGAGAAGAGATGAGAGAGAGAGACATGAGGGAGTGGATAGAGAGAGACGGAGAGGGCTGGGGTTTAAAAAGAGAAAAGGAGGTGAGGGGTGTGGTGGTAATAGGCCACCTCCAAGTGGCATGTGCCATGTCATGCAAAGCCATGTGTAAGGGGAGAGAAAATAAGGAGGGAAAAGAAGGGGCAGTCCCTCAGAGACTACCCTACACCATCTGTCTCGACGGTCCAACCCACTCTTCTCTCTTCACTGTCGATGGCACACAACCGATGCTACACAGCCAACACTAACTTCTCTCTCTTCACAGTCGACGATACAGAGCCCACGCTATGCAACCGATGCTGTTCCTCATTTACAGACGCCGTTGTTCTTCTCAACTTCATGTGCGATGCTGAAGTTCCTTTTCATGCAGGGTGTTCTTCACCGCCGGTGTTACCCCCTCAGTTTAGTCCTTTTCACACGCTGCATTCCTCCCTTGACGAGCGCGGCTTTATCTCTTTCCTCTGATCATGCACAGCACTGCCTCTCTCTACCATGCGTGTCCTTTCCTTTTCTCTGACTTGGGAAAAATCTTGGGTCATTACAAGTTGTTAGTGGAGCAATATGCTGCCCAATTTGTTGAGCTCTCACGATATGCACCGCACATCATCAACACAAAAGCGCGAAAGGCAAACAAGTTTGAGAGAGGCCTCAGGCCCGATATAAGAGGAAGAATAATATCAGAAAACCTCAAGACCAACTTCCCTTCAGTATACCTTGCCATGAAGATTGAGAGGGATTGTGAAGAGTCCCAGTTCAGGAAAGAGGGAAGAATGGGGCCAGCCCAATTTAGGAACCTTGGGAGGAAGACTAGACCACCTCCAAGGAAAAGTTTTAAGGGAGGAAACAATCGTAGAAATATGAAGATTTAGAAGACCTTCCCAGGCGACATAAGGCATAATCGGCTCTCTGCCTGCCCTTACTGTGAGTTAAGCAACCAATCAACAGCTTAGTGCTATAAGAAAACGAAGTCATGTTTTAGATGTGGCAAGCCTGGCTGCCCAGTGAAAGGACTAGAGAACCAATCAAAGAACCAAGGTCAGGTATTTGCGCTCACTAAACACGAAGCCAAGTGTCTACCTCCGTGATCCTAGGTTTGCTCTTTGTTTGTGGCATAGAAGCTAAAATTCTGATTGAGCCTGGATCTTCTCACTCTTTTGTTGCACCTCACTTTGCATGCCACATAAATGTTAGACCTTCACTTCTTGACTGGACATTAGTAGTATGCACACTTATAGGGATTCTATGGAAACTGATATTGTTTATAAACACTGTGGGGTCTTGTTGGAAGGGTGTGTTTCTACCTATAGACTTGATATTGTTAGACATTCAAGATTTTGATGTCATCTTAGGCATCGACCTGTTGTCCGCACATCATGCTATAGTAAATTGCTATGAGAAAAATGTGACCTTTAGACGCCCAAATCAGGCTAAGTTGAACTTTATTAGCATTAAGGATGCTCCCCCTCTACACCTTATCTTTGCCCTTCAGGCTTCCCGCCTTTTGACCAAAAGATGTGTTGGGTACCTGGCCTATGCAGTAGAGAATCTAGACATCCAATCCAAGTTAGAGGAGATACCAGTGGTAAAAGAATACCTAGAAGTTTTTTGTAAGGAATTGACCTCTTTCCCTCCAGTCAAGGCGATAGAATTTGAGGTAGATGTGGTCCCAGGTATTGCGCCCATCTCTAAAGCCCCTTATAGGATGGCCCGAGCCAAATTAAAGGAACTGAAAGAGCAACTGAAGGAATTGTTGGAGAAGGGGTTCATCCGACCCAGTGTGTCACCATGGGGTGCACGGGTCTTATTTGTGAAGAAGAAAGATGGGTCATTAAGGCTTTGTATAGATTATAGACAGCTAAATTAGGTCACAATAAAGAATAAGTACCCCCTTACCTAGAATTGACGGCCTTTTTTACCAGCTTCAAGGGGCCCAAGTATTTTCCAAGATTGATCTCTGCTCAGGCTATCATCAACTGCGAGTCAAGGAAACAGATGTCCTTAAGACCGCATTTAGGATCCGATATGGCTACTATGAGTTCTTTGTAATGCCATTTGGGTTGACCAATGCCCCGGCTGTCTTCATGGACTTGATGAATAGATTTTTTAGACCCTTTCTGGATAATTTCGTGGTGGTCTCTACATATGATATTTTGGTATATTCAAAGGACCTGAGAGAGGATGAGTAGCACTTAAGAATGGTTCTCCAGACTCTGAAGTCAAAAACGTTCTCTACTATGTTGGGTAAGAATGAGTTTTGGTTTCCTAGCGTGGCCTTCCTTGGACACGTTGTTTCTAAGGACAGGGTCACAGTTGAACCTTGTAAAATTGAAGTCATACTTAAGTGAGGAAGTCCAACAAATGTGAGGTCCACAGGTTTTAGGACTGGAGGGTTACTATAGATGCTTTGTAGAAGGCTTCTCAAAAATAGCTGTAAAGACCACAATTTTCTCTCAGCCCAGTGACATGCATGGCAATGGCAGCCGAGCATCATTTGGAGCATCACCGCATGTGTATAATAGCTTAGAGTCATCTGCACATCGCCACACATGCTAGCGGTAACACCACATGCGTGGGGACTATCACTGGCTGTATAAGAAGACACAACACGGGCTATGTAGAAGAGACCCATCGTTGTCTGTGAATTCAAGACCCAGCACTAGCTGTTAAGTGAGAAAGGAAGGGTAACTCCGCATGCGAAAGGCATCGCAGTGAGTGAAATTGGGGCATCGCCACGAGCATAGCCTCATTTGAGGACCATCGCTGGCTGTGACCCAGCACCATCTGTGAAATGAGAGCAAGAGAGCAACGCCATGCGTGAATTGAGGGCAGCTGCGTGTGAGTGCATCAGCCACTGTGAATCCCACCAACCGTAGGTACTTTAGCCTTTCCCCTCCCCTTGGCAGCACAGTTTTCCTCATTCTACCTTATACTCTCTCTCTCTCTCTCTCCCTAAGGGATTTTCTAATAACTGTGAGGGTCTTTTCCTTGGGCTTTTCGATGACCAAACGATGCTCAAATGGGTCCAAATCGATCTCAAATTGAAGATATGCATGTCTATTTTAAGTTGGCTTCTTTTACTATGTTAAAATTGTGTAAGGATCAAAACATATGCCCCAAAATGTTGGGCCATGTCACTACCCACAGTCATGGTTAATTCTAGCAACTGTGACTCTTTTTTTACCGCACTTTTGACCTATCAAATGGTGTCCGAAAGTCTTCAAAATACCACTATTTGATAGATAAGTGAATAAGCTTGAAGTTGTATGTTTTCATAATTTTGAGATTTCCTTTAATTATAGAATTATGCCCCCATGAAGTGGGATATGTCACTGTACATCACAGATCCATGGTTATGCTCGTCCCCTATTACCTTTTGTTGAATTTCTCATAATGCCATTGAACTAATGCTATATTGATAAGTGATAGGCATGAGTTTTATTTTAAAATATTCATGAGAATAACATAGGGTTGCGTGGGTGGTACCATTTAATTGCATATAAGTGAAAAAGTGATAAGTGTAGTGCTAATGCGATGCCTCCATAATGAATGTTACATGATAAGTGCTAAGTTGTTATCGATGGCGTTTAAGCATAAATTCCATGTGAATACTCATGTAGTAAATTCCTTATGCTAAATATTATAATGTTACGTGACTGCTGAATGCTTTGTGCATGACTCCATTCATGCGTAATGATGAATTGACTTATCTATCACATTGCGCTGATTAAGCATGAATGAATGGAGTGCTTGAGCATGACATGAGACCATAATGATGAGCACTACGCCATGGGACACCCATTGGTAGTGGGCACTATTTTGTGATAATGTTGTGGTACTGGCCATTGGATATTGACACTACTCACAACACGATGGGGCACCCATCGATAGTGATGATTGTTACATTGAGAAAAAGAGATGCCAACTATCCCCAAACTAGCTGAATGATAGGATGCAATTAGAGAACAGTGAAATGGGAGGGTCGCACTCCCCGAGACTCATGAGAGGAGACTACTGACTGACACCTTGCAAGGTAAGTGCTTATCGAACCCCCAATGCACGCTGGGGGGCTGTGTGTGTGAGTATGAGGGTATTACGAAGTTGATTTCCCTACTTGTCATTACGCTCCCTCCTGTGAAATGGTAGAGGTCCAAAGCAATAGGATTGACTTAGCCTGATGGATAGGGCCTCTACAGCGGGAGTTGGCGAGCTAGGAGTGAGTGGGTATTGATTGAATAAGTAAATGTGATGCTTATAATTGCAATGATTGAATAATATCTGCTTTCTGGACACAATGTCTACAATTGATGCGCTGATCAGATTTCCAATGTACTTGTCTACTGTGTTGCACCCTTGTATAGATGCATGAGTTATTTATTATACATGAATAGACATATTATCGATGCATAGCAATTAGACTCACTTACTAGACTGTATAGCTCATGCCATTATTTCTCCTCTCCTTGTAGATTGATAGCGACAGGTTCAGGGCCTGGAGTTCATGTTTTACTGCGGGAAGTCAAAGCAAGATTTCTTGAAGAAGGTGCTTAGATCTTGTTTATATCTGGGTTATTTGGCCTTGGGTTATTTGGCCCTGGGTTTTTGTTCTTTGCAGATATGTGTAATATTGGGCCTAGATGCCTCGAACTGAAGTGTAATATTTTGGAAGAATTTTATATAGTGGATGTTTGTTGCATGGGATTTTCAATGTTCATCTACATGTTGAGTTATTGTTTTAGTTCTCTTCCATGGTTTGCTCCATTCACAGCATTATCAAAGTGTTGAGTCAATCCAACTTGAGTGGAATATGCTACATAGAGATCATGGACCCACACCCGGCCATCCTTCGTCGAGTACATTTTGAGGGGGGCAGGGTTGTGACAGTTATGATATTAGAGTAGCCAGGATAGCTTTCTTTGCATAGGGAGTTCGGAAATTCTTTAGTTAAAGTAATTGGGAGCTCTTGTGACTAGGTGAAAGATTCCGAGGGCTCATACCTACAATGAGGGTTCCTGCAATGACAACACCGAGGCACTCGGTGAATTTTATAGGACTCTAGGGGCAATGACCCAGATGACCCAGGTAAGGAGGAGTATAGAAGGCCGAAAGGTGGAAGAGACAGATAGAAAATATCCTAGAAGTGTTACGCTGCTTGAAAGAGTAGAAAGTCAGACTAGGGGTGTTCAGGCTAGAAGGGGAAGCAGAGCACTGGTGGGACACGATAAAGTAATCCTGGAGGGAGTTAGGAACTGAGAGCACCTGGGGAAATTTCCTGACGGCATTTGATGAGAAGTACTTCCTAGATTCAATCAGGAAAAGGAAAGAATTAGAGTTTATTCGACTCCATCAAGGGGGCATGACTATGGAATAGTATGACACCAGGTTTGTAGAGTTCTCTAAGTACATGCTCCACATTATAAACATCGAGGCAAGAAAGACAGCTAAATTTGAGAGGGCCATGCAGTCGGATATCAGGGGTAGAGTAATGTCGGCCAATCTAAAGTCATTCGCCCCATTCGTAGACCTCACTCTGAAGGTTGAGAGAGACTGTGAGGATCATAGATTGAGGAAGGAATGAAGGATTAGGGCGGTGCTACCTGGAAGGTTTGAGAAGAAGCCCCATCAATTTCAGAGGAGAGATGCTAGAGGGAAGCCATATCAGTTTAACCAGAGGACCCAAAAGAATCTCCCGAGCAATGTGGACAATGATCGTCACTCGGCCTATACTCATTGTGGGAAGGACAACCATACTGATGTCGAATGCTACAGGAAGTGGAACATGTGCTTAAAATGTGGCAAGCTAGGTCACTGGGTTAGGGACTTCCCTATGATGAAGACCGAGGACTGCCCAAAGACCCAAGGATGACTGTTCTCCCTCACTAAACAGGAAGCCAAGGCATCCACCTCAGTGATCAGAGGTACACTCTCGATCTACGACATTAAAGCTAGAGCCTTAATTGACCATGATTCTTCTCACTCATTTGTTGTACCCCATTTTGCTTGCCATTTGAATGTTATGCTTGCATGTCTCAGTTATACTTTAGCAGTATGCACTTCTGTGGGAGACCCAATGGAAAATGATAGAGTATATAGATAGTGTAAGATTACAATTGATGGGCGTGAACTGCATGTAGATCTGATCCACCTAGATATTCAAGACTATGATGTCATTCTGGGCATGGATTGGTTATATACACACCATACCACCGTCAACTGCCCTGAAAAGATGGTAACCTTTAAACATCCTGATGAAACAGAATTACACTTTGAGGGCATTAAGGATACTTCCCCTCCGCACTTTATCACTGCCCTCTAGGCCTCTCGCCTTCTGGTTAAGAGATGTGAAGGGTATCTGGCCTATGTAGTAGAGAATAGGGGTGTTCTGTCCAAGATAGAAGGAATACTAGTGGTGAAGGAGTACCCTGAGGTATTCTCAGACGGGCTATCATCCCTGCCTCCAATGAGGGAAATTGAACTTGAGATAGATGTGGTCCCTAACACTGTTCCCATCTCCAAAGGCCGTATAGAATGGCTCCAGCATAGTTGAAGGAGCTAAAAGGACAATTGCAAGAATTATTGGATAAGGGGTTCATCCGACCTAGTGTGTCGCCCTGGCGTGCACCAGTCTTGTTTGTAAAAAGAAGGACGGGTCCTTGAGACTGTGTATTGATTATAGGCAGTAGAATCAAGTAACAGTGAAGAATAAGTATCCCATGCCTAGAATCGATGACCTTTTCGACCAGCTCAAAGGGGCCCAAGTGTTTTCAAAGATTGACTTTCGGTTGTAGTGGTCTTTATCGATGATATCTTGGTATATTCAAAGAGTAAGGAATTGCATGAACAACATCTAAGAATTGTCTTACAAACTTTGAAGTCAAAGAGATTGTATGCTAAGTTGAGCAAGAGCGAGTTTTGACCTACAATGTGGCATTTCTGGGGCACATTATTTTTAAGGATGGGATCATAGTCAACCCCTCTAAGATTGAAGTTGTACTTAAATGGGAAAGACCAACAAATGTGATCGAAGTTCGTAGTTTTTTGGGGTTAGTAGAATACTACAGGCACTTTTTAGAGGGATTCTCAAAGGTAGCACTTCCCCTTACTCGTCTGACCTAGAAGAATGTAAGATTTGGGTGGTCAAAGGATTGTGAGAGAAGATTTCGGGAACTTAAGAAAAGACTAACCATAGCCCTGATACTCACCTTGCCTGATGGAAATGAGGATTTTATGATTTACACCGATGCTTCTCATAAAGGGCTCAAGTGTGTACTCATGCAGAGAGGGAAGGTCATTACTTGTGCCTCCAGACAGTTGAAGCTATATGAACAAAATTATCCAACTCATGACTTGGAGCTGGTGGTTGTGGTGTTCGTATTGAAAATTTGGAGACACTACCTCTATAGGACCCAATTTAAGGTGTTTATGGATCATAAGAGCCTCAAGTAGCAATTTTCCCAAAAGGAGTTGAATATGAGGCAAAGAAGATGGATGGACATGTTGAATGGTTATGACCGTACTATCGATTACCATTCAGGAAACACTAACGTGGTAGCCGACGCCCTAAGCCGGAAAGATGTGGTCTCAGTGGCTCATCTGATGGTTTGACAAGTGAAACTATTAGAAGATGTGGTGTAGTGGAACCCATCTCAGGTTAGGAATGCTTTCGTGTTTGAAAATGGTGCCCCAACTCTTTCAACGGATCCGAGTAGTGCAAAGAGAAGATCCTCAAATTGTTAAGATCCGTGGAGAAATGAAAATGGAGGAAAAAGAGGACTTCTCTATAGGTGCTGATGAGTTGTTGAGATTTAAGAACTATGTATGTGTTCTTAATGACGAGAGCGTAAAAAGAGATGTTCTAGAAGAAGCACACCACTCCTGCTACACGGTACACCCGAGAAGTACAAAGATGTACCAGGATCTGAAATGGGTCTTCTGGTGGAACAACATGAAACGGGTTGTGGCTCAATTTGTCTCTAAGTGCTTGATATGTCAGCAAGTGAAGGTGAAACATCAAAAACCCACCGAACTACTACAACCATTACCCATACCGGAATGGAAATGGTAACACATCATGATGGATTTCATCTTTGGACTACCAAGGTCAACTGCGGGGCATGACAATATTTGGGTTGTGGTAGACTGATTAACTAAGGTAGCTCACTTCTTATTGGTTCGCATGACATATACCTTGGATCAGCTGACCCAATTGTACATAAGAGAAATTGTGAGTTACACGGGGTGCCTATCAGCATTATGTCAGACAGGGACACCAGGTTCACCTCTAGATTTTGTTTCAGTCTACAATCAGCTTCGGGGACCCGACTCACCTTTAGCACCGTCTTTCACCCCTAAACAGATAGAAAATCAGAGATGACTATTCAAACTCTGGAAGACATGCTAAGGGAATGTATTACTGATTTTAAGGGAAACTAGAAGGACCACTTACCCCTGATAGAATTCACCTACAATAATAGCTTCCAAGCCAGCATCCAAATGGCACCTTATGAGGCCCTATATGGGAGGATGTGTAGGTCACCCATCTGCTGGTATGGGGTGGGTGAGTGGAAATTACTGGGGCCCAAAATAGTCCCAATGACTTCTGAGAAGAATTCCTTGATTAGAGAATGGCTCTAGATAGCCTAGAGTAGGCAAAGAGTTACATCGATAATCACCAAAGAGACCTCGAGTATCAGTGGGGGATCGGGTCTTCCTGAAGGTATCTTTGACCAAGGGTGTTACGAGATTTGGCAAAAAGGGGAAATTGAGCCCACAATTCATTAGGCCTTTTGAGGTCCTGGAAAGAATTGGAAACGTGGCTTACCGACTTGTCCTGCCACCTGAACTAGCTAGCGTGCACAATATCTTCCATATATCACTGTTGAGGAAGTATCAACCTGACCCGTCCCATGTCTTGGAGTATGAATCAATCCCACTCAGGGAAGATTTGACCTATGTTGAACGACCAATTGGAATATTAGACTGCAGAGTACAAGTGTTATGCAATAAAGAAATTCACCTTGTTAGGGTGCAATGGTAGTATCACTCAAGGGAATAATCAACATGAGAGCAGGAGGATGAGATTGGAGAGAAATACCCCCACCCTTTTGGTTAATGTTAATAAGATTTTGAGGATAAAATTCTTTTTAGAAGGGGATGATGTAAGGGCTACAATTTTCTTTCACCCCAGTGATGCGCACGGCGATGGAGGGTGAGGCTGAGGCCTAGCACTGTTTGGAGCATCGCTGTGCGTGTATAAGAGCTTAGCGTCATCTGCGCATCGCCAAACGTGCTGCCGGTAACACCACGTGCATGGGACTATCGTCGACCGTGTAAGATGTCGCAGCACCGGCTATGTAAAAGAGACCCATTACCGTATGTGAATTTAAGACCCAACGTCGACTGTGACCCAGCGCCATCTGTGAAATGAGAGCAAGAGAGCAATGCCGCGTGAGAATTGAGGGTAGTGCCGGGAGTTTCTTGGTCAAATATACGATCGCCGTATGTGTCAAAGCCATGTGTGATTACGTCAGCCATAGTGACTTTCACCTACCCGTCAAACATAGTGACCGTGGGTACTTAAGGCTTTTCCCTCCCCTTGTCAGCACAGATTTCATCATACTACCTTATACTCTCTCTCTCTCTCTCTCTCCCTAAGGAGCTTACTGCCGCCCCTTGAAGACAGCCAATGGGTGAAGGTGGAGGAAGCCAGAGAAGGCCGTTGGAGGAGATTGAAGACATCGTGAGGGACCAGGTAAGTGGGTTTAGTGTTGTGCATCACTTCACTTCATAAGACCAAAACTCAAGTTGCTATAAAAAGCAAGATGATAGAATAAGTTGTATGAAAACAAATGAATAAAAAGGGCTTGAATGAGTGATTGAGCAAAGACTAATGAACTTGATAAATTTATAGAATAGTTTCCTTGTAAGCTTACTTAATTTTCTTGATATGAATAACGCTTGTGATAAGTTTTTCCTTTCGCTTGTGAAATGGAGTGTATCAATAGGATACCATGTTAAAATCTAGGATGAGAGATTTTCCAATAACTGTGACCAAACGGCTCCCAAATGGGTCCAAATAGGGCTTATATTAAAGATATACATGTCTATCTTAAGTTGGCTTTGTTTGCGATTTAAAATTGCATAAGGATCAAAAGATATGCCCCAAAATGTTGGGCCACGTCATTGCCCACAATCACAGTTAATTCCAGCAACTGTGACTCTTTTTATGCCGGACCTTTGATCTATCAAATGGTGTCAGAACGTCTTCTAAAGACCACCATTTGAAAGATCAGTGAATAAGCTTGAAGTTGTATTTTTTGATAATTTTGAGATTTCCCGTAAAACGCCCCAGAGAAGTGGGGTATGTCACTGTTGCACGTCGCAAATCCATGGCTATGCTTGTCCCCTGTTACCTTTCGCTGAATTTCTCATTAAGCCATTGAAATAATGCTATATTGATAAGTGATAGGCATGAGTATTATATGAAAATTTTCATGCGAATAACATAGTGTTGCATGAGTGGTACCATGTAATTGCATATTAGGGAAAAAATGATAATTGTAGTGCTAATGCGATGGCTCTATAATGAATGTTACATGATAAGTGCTGAGTTGTTATCGATGGTGTTTAAGCATAAATTCCCTATTCATATAGTAAATACCTTATGCTAAATATTATGATGTTACGTGACTGCTGAATGATTTTGGGCGTGACACCATTCTTTCGTAATGATGAATTGACTTATCTGTCACAATGCACTGATTGAGCATGAATGAATGGAGCGCTTGAGCATGACGTGAGACCATAATAATGACCACTACGCAATGGGACACCCATTGGTAGTGGGCACTGTTATGTGATAATGTTGTGGTACTGACCATTGGATATTGATACTACTCGCAACATGATGGGGCACCCATCGTGTAACAATCCTAACATTTCAAAAAAAAAAAAAAAGAGAAAAGATACTTTTAAATAGGTGATGGTCCGTTTGAGCATGATGGTCCTTAGGGACCATCACCGCCGCTTGCCACGTCCTTTAGTGGACGTGGTTTTCATATGTTAAAAACGGACTTTTAACGCGACACCTCATGTATGAGGTAGAGCCTAATAAAATAATATAATAATACGTTATAAGAATTTAAATAGGGGAGGTGAGCACTCCCACCCTAGAAAAGTTTGAGATCTCTCTCTCTCTGGTCAAAACACAGTGAACTCCTCTCTCGAACCGAATTTTTTATTGGAAGCTCCCTCTCAAATATTTGTGTGTAAGTGATATCGTCTTCCTGAAAAATAGTCTGTTTTTAATAAATAGTGATATTTCCGTCTAGGATCTTTATTTTATAAGTTTTGTGTGTAAGTGACCTCATTGTCTCGAAAAGTAATCCATTCTTTTTAAAAATAAAATGAAATAATTATTTTCGTTTATTATCATGAATTTTAGGCGCGATAAAGTTTATGCGCACGCGACCTCATTATCTTGAAAAATAATCTTTTTAATAAAAATTGTGATATTTTATCTATGTTAGAAATTTTAAATGCTGTAAATTCTTAGAAAAATAAATTTATTTATTTTTTTTTGTCTATTGTTAGAAAATTTTAGATACTATCAAATTATTAGAAATAAATGTGATATTTCTGCTTTTT
>NW_006498846.1:5308236-5352866 GCF_000471905.2 Amborella trichopoda
TTGTTAATATATCTCCTTTTGGAAAATATTGATATCTTCCAACCATGATTATATTTAGGATTATGATGATCACTTACTGAGTAGCCAAACTCATCAAACTATGGTAAACATTTTTTCAGGATAACTGCGGATTCATTTTGAGTGCTAGTCAAGATCAACCTTGGAAGATATTGTTGTTGTGCTAGCTTTCTTTATTTACTTTGTAAGACCTCGCCACTGTAAATTTGTCCTATCAAGAGTTGTAGATATGTTTTGGACTGTCACATCTCAAGAATATCTGTATTGTAAATTCTTAGGGTGTAACACATCGGTAGTGAGGATTGTTATACTGAGAAAAATAGATGTCAACTATCCCCTAACTAGCTGAATGACAGGATGCAGTTAAGGAACAGTAATATGGGAGGGTCGCACCCCTCAAGATTCATGAGAGGAGACTAGTGACTGTTGCCTTGCAGGGTAAGTGCCTATCGGACCCCAATGCAAGCTGGGGGGCTGTGTGTGTGAGTATGAGGGTATTACAAAGTGTATTTCCCCACTTGTCATTATCCTCCCTCTTGTGGGATGGTGGAGGTTCTAAGCAATGGGATTGGCTTAGCCTAGTGGATAGAGCCACTACTGTGGCAGTAGGTGAGCTGAGTGAGTGGGTAATGATTGAAAAAGTGAATGTGATGCTTATAATTGCAATGATTGAATAATATCTACTTTCTAGATATAATGTCTACAATTGATGCACTGATCTGATTTCCAATGTACTTGTCTAATACGCTGCACCCTTGTATAGCTGCATGAACTGTTTATTATACATGAATAGACTTATTATCGAAGCATAGCGATTAGACCTACTTACTGAGCTATATAGAGATTAGACTTGTAGATTGATAACAGCAGGTTCAGGGCCTTGAGTTTGTTTTTTATGGTGAGAAGTCAAAGCTAGATTTCTCAAAGAATGTGCTTAGATCCTGTTTATATCTGGGCTGTTTGGCCTTGGGTTTTGTTCTTTGTGGATATGTATAATATTGGGCTTTGATGCCCCGAACTGAAGTGTAATACTTTGGAAGAATTTTATATAGTGGGTGTTTGGTGTATTGGATTTTCTATGTTTGTCTACCTGTTGAGTAATTGTTTTAGTTCTTTTCCATGGTTTTCTCCGTTCACCGCATTATCAAAGCGTTGAGATACTCGGACCTAAGTGGCATACGCTACATCGAGATCACGGACCCGCACCTGGCCAACCTCCGCCGGGTACGTTTTGGGGGTCGGGGCGGGGTCGTGACAATAGCCCTTCCCCTAACTCTCCTAACCCAGAAAGAAAGGATGTTTGTGTGAATAGATGACTGTGAAAAAGTTTCCAAGAACTAGAAAAGAGATTGACTACAGCCCCAATATTGACCTTACTCAAAGGAAACAAATATTATGTGGTCTACACTGATGCTTCTCATAATGGGCTTGGACGCATGTTGATTCACCGAGGGAAGGTCATAGCTTATGCCTCCAAACAGCTAAAGCCATATGAACAAAATTACCCAACCCAGGACTTGGAACTCACGGCTGTAGTGTTCGCCTTAAAAATCGGGAGACATTACCTTTATGGGGCTCAATTTAAGATATTTACAGATCATAAAAGCCTTAAGTACCTATTTTCTCAGAAATACTTGAACATGAGACAAATAAGATGGATGGATATACTGAAGGATTATGACTGTACCATCAATTACCACCTAGGCAAGACTAATGTGGTAGCAAATGTTTTAAGCAGGAAGCCTGTGATATTAATGGCATATCTAATGGTTCGAGAGATGGAACTATTAGAGGATGCAGTAGAATGGCACCCAATAATACCTTTTAGTGATGGTGTAGGAATGACTGTTTGTGTAAGGGTAGAACCTTAGCTCTTTCAACAGGTCCGGATGGCACAAAAGATAGACCCCCAGCTCATGAAAATTCTAGAAGACATAAAGCAAGGAAGGAGAGATGATTTCTCTATAAGTAGTGATGATCTGTTAATATTTAAGAATCGGGTATGTGTTCCAAATGATGAGAATGTAAAAAGGGCTATTTTAGAAGAGGCACACTAGTCCAATTATACTGTACACCCAGGGAGCACTAAAATGTATCAAGACCTAAAGAAGACTTTCTGATGGAATGATATGACAAAGGAAATGGCACAAGTTGTATATAAGTGCGTGACATGTTTGTTTGAACACATTTTTCAGCACTTTGGGTCCCGATGCAAAATAAAGAGAAGCTAGTCAATAAAGCCTCGACATATAGTCAGAATTGCCCCAAAACGGGAAAAGGCCACTTGTCAAGTTTCGTCGTTATCCGACGTGTATAAGGCAGCGCAGACAAAGAAACAATTTTGGAAAAATCAGCCTCTAGCACTCCGAAACGGACCCCATAACTAGAACTCTATTTTCGGTGTGTTAAACAGTTCTGGGACTACCGCCATTAGATTCGGTATGATCGAAAACCCCTAGAGGTTAAGTTTCGGCTTAATCGGGTGCTCCAAGACAAAGTTATAGGTGAGACTTTAAAAAGGGGTTGGCCGCACTCTATTCTCGTGCGGCGTCCCTTCACCAATCTCCATTAAAGTAGGCTGGTGTGCACAGTCCCGAGTAGAAATTTCATAGACTCATATATCACTCGTTCTAAGTCGGATCACTCTCAAATTTGGTGAGCTTGTTCGTCTTGTGAAGATGAGCGTTTTGATATGTGGCACAACCCGTGACAATACTTGAACAAGGAGAAAAACTAGAGAGAAATTGATGATTTGTGAAGATAGTTGCTAAAATTCAGCAGTAGCACGCCTCGCTTGAGTGGCCATGTCACGACGCTTGCTTAACCGATCGACGTGAAACCAATTAGATTATGTACGTAAGTCCAAGGCTATCTCTGATCCGAACCCCATGTATAATCAAAGGTTGGATTCGGCACACGAGGGCATCAAATTTATTAAAAATTCTAACCGTCAGATTTCCAGATTCCAGCCAAAAAACCCAAGATGATAAAATCTTTGTTCGGGCACGAAATCAAGCTGCATTTGTTGCAACGTGATTGTGATGGTATGCTCAGTAGAATTCAGAAAAGAAATCAAAGAAAATATCAAGAAATAAGCACACTATCGATCAAAATTTTTCAAGATCTATGCAAATTTCGAGTCATATGATCGTGCCCTAAAAATGCGATCCATGGTTCAAAGTTGGTATCAAATCTATCGTCATGCCGAGCTTGATAAGAAAGCCATCGTCTTTCGGCCAAACGGATGCCGGAGCAATCCCCAATCATCCATGGAAGATCACGCAAGTTCTAGGGCAGTAGCAGGGACTGTTTTAAAATTTCCTCTATTGTTGGGTAGGGGCAAAACAGTCCTTTTGCACCCATCTTTAGAATTTCTTTTAATTCAATTAAATTGTAGTTATCATCAATTTAGGTAGTTTTTGGGCGTACACCCATGTTTGGGCCCAATTCTATAAGTACATGCTAAATATAATTGTCAAAAGACCCTTGATTTTTCAATACTCATCGATAAAATTTGAGATTTTTCACATTCAAATTGTAAGCATGCCATGGAGAAAGAGAGAGAGGAGAGAGAAGAAAAGGTCAAGTACCCTTTGATAAAGGTAATTTTCTCTCTCATCCTCTCATCTCTCTTTTTCTCTCCTCCTCTCACTCTCTCTTTCAATTTCCTCCTCTCATCTCTCATATAGTCTTTCTAAAATAGATAGTCTTCACCTATAAAATAATAGGAAAGGGCAGAGATCCTCTTTTCTCTACTCTTCACACACAAATTTTAGGAAAGGGTTGGATAAAAAATATTCTCTTATTTCTCAATAACAAACAATATCTCTCTCTTCCTAAAATCTCTTTTTCTTATCTCTCCCTCTCTCTCTATCTCTTCTTAAAATTTGTACTCTACACACACAAAAGTTTAGCCTCTCTCTTCCCCTAAACATGGGGTATATGTCCTACAACCTCTATAACATTAGGGTCCGTTTTTACTTTCAGGACATGTGTCCACCCTTTAACTTTATCTTAATAATATAGTATAGATACCATAGCTAGTTGATTAAAGGTTGCATGTGATAGAGCATTTAGAAGAGGAAAAGAGAAAAGGGCCCGAATGGATTCTGTTTGTGCATGGCAAGAGCAATGACAAACTGAAAAAAATATTGAAGTTTAGATTAGGGGGTGGGAATAAATGCATAGGAAATTTTTTATTCTGCTAGATATTAAGGATATGGGAGGGATGGTGTAAAATTAACCCCCCAATTTTATGGGCAATAAAGATATTTTCTCAAAATATAGTACTGGATTTTGAGTTATAAATTATATTGTTTATAAATACCAAACTACAAGTTATAATTTATTATGTCTTTTTAGTAAAATTTTGAATTTCAAATATATAATAGAAATAACGAACTATTTTAATTTTATGGCGTAATTATAATTTCATGTTATTTTCAATATTTTAATTATTATAAAAATAAATAGTAAATAAATTTAAAAAATACATTGAAATGCTTACTTTAATCAAAATACTGTTTATATGGTATATTATTAAAGATAAGGATGATATTATCTTTTCCATTAAAAATACTGGCTATTTTGGAAAAAAAAAATGATAACTTTCTAGTACATAACCATTTATTGTACATTTGTTGTTTGACATTCTTCCAAATATCATTGGCGTGTAACTTTGAGAAATTGTATATTTGATGTACATACAGTTATCTACATTTAAACAAGAAGAAAGGTTAAAATTTCAGCTTCTAGTAGAACTTTGCAGTAAAGGATCATATATCAAGAGAGCGTAGGATCAACTTGTATGCTATAAGTTTTCTAGTTTTTTTGTAGGCACGAAGCTAACTTGCATGTTATATTGTCTTATATTATCAAGGTTTTTTTTATCTAATATGTAGATAAGAAGTTGAGCCTCGGGCAGAGGTTTATTTCCCCGCCCTGAAGCCTCGGGCAGAGGTGCGCTCTCTCTCTAGGTAAACTTTCCCTCTCCCTCTCTTTCTCCCGTGAACCTCCACCCTCAGCAACCTGCCCAATCTCTCTCTCTCCCGTGAACCCTTCGACACCCTCAACAACCTACCCTCTCTCTCTCCCATGAACCCTCCGCCACCATGAGATATTTGCTCTCTCTTTCTGACCCTTTAGGTGATTGTTACTTGTGTTTAATCTAATTCTCTCTCTCTCTCTAAACTTTCAATAACCTTAGGAATCAAAATAGTGGTTTCTCTCTCTTTTTCATCACTTTCTATTGCTGTAATCAACCATTAAGAGTAAGGTATGAGATCCCTCTCCTTCCAAGTTCATGTCCCACATTTTGGCATGGTTTCATCAGTTTTTCTTGAGTTTTATTTGCTGCAATTTTCTAGGTTATTTCACTGAACAATAGGAAGCAAAATATTCATAGAAGCTTCGAATCATGATTCCATAAACCCTCAAGCATTTCACTGCACAATAGGAAGAAAAAATTTTCGTAGAGAGCTTCGAAACATGATTTCATAAATCCTCAAGACGCCACTGGTTAGGTACCTCGATCTCGCCCTCGGATCTGAATGATCTGGTGGAACGTATCTTGGGTTTCGAAGGGGACCCAGGACTTGAGATTGCTCTCTCGAGAACCTTGCTTAAGAACAAGGCTAGGTATACCAACCGATGAGAGATGAATTTAAGGTGGGTTCGGGACTTACTTGGGTTGGCTCGCGTGGGTGCCCTCTTAGATCATGAAAAAAGCCCCTAGTCGTACAACTGGTTTAGAATCGCCTCCCTTGGCCAGTATTATCCAATTTCTGCTCTCACACACACCTGATTAATTTTACAAGGCAAGTGGGTCAAGTGACCCCACTTTGTCTTTGGGTGAATGCACACAAACATACACATTCAAAGGAGAAAAGAGAAGAAATGATGAGATGAGGGTCGGGAGCAAGAAGACGAGAGAGAAAAAGTAAAGAAAGAGACTTTTGACCAGTTAACTAGCCTAGCACAGTGACTAGATTGGCATGATGATTTACCTGACTTGGTAGTGGGACAGACACGATAACGCAGACCAGCACGACAACAATACTACTCAACGACAGAATACCAACACCAACCAGCCTGGCAAAACGGCGAGTTCGACGTGGTAGCAAGATGGGCACGCTAACTTAGACCGACACAACGGCAATACTACCCGACGACGAGACCACCGTGATAGTGCTAGACTTGTCTCTTGATTAAATGGGAAAAGAAGAAGAAAACGAAAGAGAAAGAGTAGAGATAAGAAAAGCAGAGAGAGAAGAAAAGAGATAAGAAAACAGAGAAAAAAAGAGAAGAAAAACAAGGAAGATATAGAAGAGAAAGGAGAGAGAAAAGAATAAGAGAGAAGAAAGAAGAAGAAAAGAGAGGAGAAAAGAAAGAGAAGGGAGAAAAGAAAAGGGAAAAGGGAGAGAAGGGAGAAGAGAAAAGAAAGGAGAGATAGAAAGAGAAGAAGTGAGTGAGAGAAGAAGAAAGGTGAGAGAAAAAGAAGAGAGAAATAGGAGAGAGAAAGACCATGGATGGCGATGGGTTCCGCTGCCCATGACAATGGAAAGAGGAGAGAGAAAGAACATGGACAGTGATGGGTTCCGCCCCCCATAACAAAGGAAAGAGGAGAGAGAAAGAACATGAACGGCGATAGGTTCTATTGCCCTTGACAGAGAAAAGAGAAGAGAGAAAGAATATGGATGGTGATGAGATTCCGCCGTCCATGACATAGGAAAGAGGAGTGAAGAAGATCATGGACAGCGATGGGCTTCCACCGTCCATGACAGAGGAAAGAGGAGAGAGAAAGAACATAAACGGAGATGGGTTCCACTGCCCATGATAAAGAAAAAAGGAGAGAGAAAGAATATGGACGGCGATGGGTTCCACCGCCCATGACAGAGGAATAAAGAGAGAGAATGGACGTGGATGGTGATGGTTCCATCATCCATGATAGAGGAAAGAAGAGAGAGAAAAGACATGGACGGTGATGGGTTCCATCGTCCATGTCAAGAAAGAGAGAGACATGAATGAGAAAGGGGAAGACGCACGCGACGCTAGGCATCTTCACACGTGTCGTAAGGGACTTAGATACTACTCGACCTACCACTAGGGAAAGGTCCCGGTTCAGTGTCCTTTCAAAGAATGAAGAAAAGAATGTCATGCACGGCGATGAACATCACCGTGCATAGCATGGGGAAGGGGAAACTAGGATACAAGTCAGGCCCGCCACTCGAGTTAAGGCTCGGCTCATTGTGCATGTCTCTAGAGGATAAGGGAAGAATAAGAATGTCATGCCCGACGATGGGTATCGCCGTGCATGACTGAAGAGGAGAGAGAAGAGAAACAATAGGGGGAGAGAAGAAAAGAGAGTTTAGGGAAAAGAAAAAAAAAGGAAAGTAGGGAGAAAAAAGGTGACCAGTGAGAGACGAAAATAAAGAAGAGAGAGAAAAGGAAAGTGAGGAGAGAAGTTAGAAAAGAGTCAAAGGAGAAAGAAGTTAAGAGAAGGAAAGAGATTAGGAAAGAGTCAGAGGAGAAGGAAGGAAATAGAGAGAAGGAAACACGCACGGTGCTTTCACCACCATGTGAGTGTTAGAGAGAGAAAATAAAATCGAGAGAAATTCATGCATGGCGTTGCCATTGCCACGCATGTTTGGACAGAGAGAAGTAGAGAGAAAGATAGAGTAGAGTGAGAATAAATAAAGAAGGAGAAGAAAAAGAAGAAGAAGAGAGAGAAGAGAGAAAGAAAAGGAAGAAAGAGGCTTGCACAGCTCTACCACAGCCGTGCAAGTTCACAGAGAGAAAGATAGGGCAGAGAAAATAAATAAAGAAGGAGAAGAAGAAGAAGAAGAAGAGAGAGAAGATAGAAAGAAAAGGTAGAAAGAGGCATGCATGGCTCTGCCACAGCCGTGCATGTTCACAGAGAGGAAGAGAGAGGAGCGGAGAAAAGAGAGAAAAGAGAGAGAAAGGAGAAAGAAAAAGGAGGGAGAAGAAAGGAAGAGAGAGAATTATCTTAGGGAAGAGGGGTACCAGCTTAATTATTCTCTCTTCTCTCTCTCTCTCCAAGACATGCCTCTTCAACTCAATGTAAAACTCAAACTTTATTGATGAATTGAAGTATGAGAGGGCTCTTCTTACAATTAGGTTTAGCATGTATTAATAGAATTGGGCCCAAACATGGTGGATGCTAAAAAACTATCCTAATTGATGAAAATTGCAATTTATTTGAATTAAAAAAAGTTCTAAAAATGGATGCAACTTTGCCCCTGCTTAATAATACATGGAATTCCAAAACAGTCTTTGCTGCTACCCTAGAATGTGCTTGATCTTCCATGGATGATCCGGGCTTGCTTTGGCATCTATTTGACGAAAAGATGATTGCTTTCTTGGAGGGCTCTTCTTGGCGAATGATTTGATACCAACTTCGAGCCACGGATCGTGTTTCTAAGCCACGTTCATGTGAATTGAAATTCAGATGAAACTTGAAAACTTTGGATAGATAGTGTGCTCATATCTTGATGTTTCTTCATGATTTCTTCATTGTATTACACTGAGCATGACGTCACGATCGCGTGGCATCAAACACAGCTCGATTTCGTGCCCGGACTAATATTTTGCAGTCTTGAGTTTTTGGTAGGAATCTGAATTTCAACGAATATTTTGCAGTCTTGAGTTTTTGTCAGCTTCGCTTGTGAAATTCGACTATTCATAATGCACCGGGTTCGGACCGATGGTAGCCCTAGACCATACGTACACGATGGAATAGGTCTCGTGTCAATCCGGTGTGTGAGCGTTGTGATATGGCCACTCGAGATGGTTGTGTCGCTGTTGAATTTCCTGTAACTTCCTTCACGAGTCATTGACTTCTCTCTAGCTTTTCTCCCTGCTTGGGCGTGGTCACGGGACGTGCCACATATCAGAACGCTCGTCTTGACGAGACGAACATGATTACAAAATTTGAGCATGATCCAACTCAAAATGAGTGATATATGGCTCCAAAAATTCACTGCTCGAGACTTTTAAAATAGTCACCATTAATGGTGACTTGGTGCAAGGAAGGGGCACGGGAATAGTGTGGGGCCTACCCTTTTTCGGTCTTTTACCCATAACTTCGTCTTGGAACGTCCGATTAAGCTGAAACTTGACCCATAGGGTTTTTCAATCATGCCAGATCTATTGATGGTGGCTCCATAGTAATTTGACGCATTGAAAATAGAGTTCTAGTTACAGGGTGCTAAAGATTGATTTTCCAAAATTGTTTCGTTGTCTGCACTACCTTAAATATGTCAGATTGCGACGAAACTTGACAAGTGTCCTTTCGAAGTCCTTATGAACATTTCCACTTGATCTTGGGCAATTATGAGACTGTCAATAATTCCACTTAATTCAGTCTTTATTGACCGGCTTCTCTTTTTATTCCGCATTGGGGACCCAAGGTGCTAAAAAATGTCTTCAAACAACTTGCCACATTGGATGTTGTGCTTTGAGAGAAGTAAGAAGGACAACATTTGAAAAATTCCTTCGACTTTATTACTATTTTCTTCTTAGCCACAGGACCACGTGAATGCCGAGGAGATCCACATAATGTTGTAACTAGGATGCTCAGACATTTGGATGCAATGTACAGGTCCATCCATGGAGACTTGAGGGGGAGAAGAGACTTTTTTGAGGGATCCTGTCAAAGTTCTCACCCTCAAGGGACTATTTGTGATTTTGACAGCTGAGGATTTTGTACGGACCTCGATGGTCAGAATCAGGCCTATCAGGTGGCCAAGCGCCATGCTTTAGAGCAATTCTGCCCATTTGGTTTGGGTTTCTTTGTGTTGTTTGTTTGCTTTAGATGGTTTACTGAAGGGCCTTTGGTTGGCGTCCGTCTGCATGGTGCGCCAGATTGTCCTTGGTGGGAAGGGTACCTCGGTTTATCAAGGTGACCAGCTTTGGGTATAACCCCTGCCTACTGCTAGCAGTTTCAACAATCAGGATACCTCTCTTCTTTGTTCGAGGCATCCCTTGAGGTCTAAGGTTTGGCTGACTTGCCTTTCTCGGGGCATCTTCAGCATCTTGAAGTGCGTTAGTGACCTCATGAAATTGGTGCTCTACTTCATAAGCTTGTCTTACCTTCTTAGCGAGTCTTCTGTCCTTCGAGTCCTTTTTATAAATGGACTTTGACTGTCAAAATCTGGCTTGATGCTCATATTTTTGGATCCTGGTATTATGACACCAGAGATTTTTCTTTTGAATGTGGGCTGAAGCCGCCTATGGAGGTGAGTGCTGCATCAACCTGTTTACTGGAGCCAGCGTCCCTTGCGGATTTTCACTTGGACTTGGGAAGCGGCACTGTAAAGATGGTTTTCACCAACTTCCTTTTATTTGGGGCTCTTTTACCGATAACCTTTCGGCCATGTCCACCCCTATTCTTTTATTTTTAGTCACAGTACCCATTTCGAATTTTCAATGTGCCCAGGTTTTTATTTACAGAACTCTCTTAGTAATAGTTTTGTGGCCATGCCTGTTTGTCATTTTTACTCATGGCGTTCCCTTGTCCAGGTATACACCATGCCCGTTATCTTCTTTTTTTTTTCGTGAAGGTGTGTTTAAGTTCATGCCTTCAGGACCTATGCGAAGCCTTTTAACGCCATGCGGTCAGGATGTGTACTACAGTTTTAAGGTCATACAACTAGACCATAGTGGAGATGGATGACAGTCTGTCAAGGCCTTGGAGTGAATATGGTGGTGGTTTTGACTCACTTTGGGGAGATGGAACGAGGCTACCTATGAAAGGTGGATGATGTATGAGTGGTGGGTGAAAAAGTGGTGACCCACTAGCTGACGAGGAATATGGATGGTGGGATGGCTTGCCATTTTTGTGAGCACGGGTGAAACTCATTGGGGAATGATGAATGGTGATGAAGGGATATGGATTTACTGGGGGTCGATGACGGTGGTGTGCACACGGACAGGTCGGTTAGGGAAGATGTGCGTGAAAATGCACGTAAAGGGCATGTGAGCGTGTGTGGGGGCGAGATTAAGGTCATGCCTTCGGGACCTGCGCAAAGCAATTTAACATCATGCAGTCAAGACGTACACTATGGTTTAAGGTCATATAGCTTGAACCATGGTTATGCAGTTTAGAGTCATGCAAATAGGACCATGTAGTTTAAGGTTGTACAAGTAGACCTCTGCTACAGTTTAAAGTCATATAGATTGAACCAAGGTGTTAAGCCTTTTAATGTCATGCAGCCAAGATGTGAACTATGGTTTAAGGTCTTATAGCTCAGACCACGGCTATGCAGTTTACAGAAATGCAGACCATGCAGTTCAAGGTCGTGCAACTACATCTCCACTACAGTTTAAGGTCATATTGTTTGCACTATGCAGTTTAGGGTCGTACACCTAGACCAAGGATGTGCAGTTTAAGGTCATGCAGCATAGACCATTAAGTGGGTTGCCATGTAGGTGAAGCTCCATGGGGGATAGGTATGTGGATAACAACCTGACTCCCTGGGGATAAAATGATTAAGGCTATACACAAGCAGAGAGCTTAGATGGAGATGGTGACCCGACGAGGGATGGCAAACATAAGCGGACTTCATTGGGGATTTGGAGGGAAGTACGACTCCCTGGGATGAAAGATGAGACTCCATGGGGAATAGGCTTATGGAAGGTAACCTGACTCCCTGGGGATAAAATAGCTTGGCCCGAGACTGACCCACTAGGGATTGAAGGGGTAAGCATGACCTTTTTGGTATACACCTAACTGCACTGGGGATGATGGGCTGTGGCACTGGTGTAACTCCTACTGGGGATGATAGTAGAACACTCACGGAGGTGACCAGATTTAGACATGCGCGGCACGAGTATAGAGTCACCCGTTGTGCGAACGGTGTTGAGCAATCACTGGCGTGCAGAGTTGATACACGCGACATTAGTAAAGGGAGTCTCACTCATGGCGTTAGTCACGAGCTTTCACACGAGGCGTTAGTCGTGAGGTTTCACGCGCAGTGTTAGTCACGCATCGTTAGCTGCAGCGACATTGCTCAGAGTTTGAGCCTCGAGACTGGGCCAGATCCTATTTCTTTGTCGTCTATCGCTTGACGTTACACTGGCGGCAATAAGCCTCTCTTCGGGTCTCGGGTCAGAACCCGACCTGGTCCAGACCATTGTCGTTTGGCTTTTAAGGACCTGTTTGGTATTCTTGCTTTGTGAGGGGCACTTTGACGAAGCGTCTTCTATATAAGGGGGTAAAACCCATTTTTACCGTTTTATCGAAGGTAAAAGTGACTAAGGCTTTAACAATAAGAGAGAAAGCTCCCGGTTAGAATTTTGGCAACAACATAGAGTTTCCAAGCGAGAGTTTGTCGTCAAGCACATCATTTAGAAAGAACCTGCAGAGTTGCACAGGGGGCTTCGCGAGGGTCACTGCTGCTGAAGTTGAAGAGCAGCCAGTCCGTGCAAAAAAAGGAGTTGGCTGGAGTCTGTAGAGATTTCGATAGTGGTTCTGAGAGTACTAGAGAAGGGGAAAGGGATCCAAGTGGTAGCAGGGAGCTATCGGTGAACTTTCGCTAGTTTTCAAGAGTTTTCCAGTGGTTTTCTTCCATCGGGTCTGCCAGTGAGTTTTCCAGCGAGTGAGAGGGGTTTCCCAGTAGGAAGACCAGTGGTCGTAGGGGAATGAATAGCCGCTGAAAGGTGGAAGGTTGCTAGGGAGACGAAGGGGACAAGCAACCGAAGGGTCTCGAGAAATAAAAGGTCACGAGCGAGTACGCGTGGCGATAGAGAACACAACCGGCGTTAGCCTTAGCCAACGTTAGCCCTTTGTTAGATACAACTGACATTATTCCTTGAAGTCATAGTGGTCGTTAGCCTTTGAAAACGTCGGTGGTGCTAGACCTTAGTAGTGCATGGCGAACAATATGACGCATCCGACATTAGTCGCACACGTCGATTGCTGTTGGCTCAATCCTTTCATGAACGGTAGCAAGCTGTGCCTGACTGTGGTCGTGCTTGGCGGTGAATTCTGTGCGGCGATTGTTGCACATGGAGCTGAGTCATGCGCGACGATGGTCACGCATGACGCTAAGTCATGCGTGATGATGATCACGCTCGGCATGGAGTTGTGTGCGGCAATGATCACGCACAACGATGACTCGGGTAGACAAAAGGGTGGTGTCCAAAGGTAAGGTCAGGCTTATGAAGTCTGTTGGAGGCCAAGTACTCCAGCACAATAGTGAACTCCATGTGGTTCTGTGGAAGGGCCTTCACTGTGAACAAGGTATGCTCTTCATCATAGGCTAGTTCATTGCCAGAAGGGTCTGCTGTGTATGTTTGATATACTCGGTAGAAAACCCTTCTACCCTTCTGATGGGGGAGTGACTTTTTGACCTATAACCGTCCTCTCCTCCTCAAATGCAAAAGCAACACTTCTGATGCGAGAGAAATTTTTTCTGGCCTGTAACCGTTCTCTCCTCAAATGCAAGAGAAACACTGGGGTTAGTCGTTCTCTTTTCCTCAGATGCAAGAGTAACGCTTGGGGTCAATCATCTTGTTTTCCTCAGATGCAAGAGCAACATTCCGACACAATTACTCTCTTTTATTCTGATGCGAGAGTAATATTGTATGATAGATTTATAACCTCCCTAATAATGGGCTTTTTGGCTTGTAACTCCTTCTAATAAAAAGAGTTAACTTTGTTTGAACTGTCTTGCTTATCCTCTTTTTACCCCCTCTTTAAATTTTTCTTGTTATGCATTGAGTCTTTTTTAGCATGTATCATGGATAATACTTATTTAAGTATCGCCCATTGAAATGGGGCATCGCTTCTCCTCCATCAGGATGTGCCAGTACGTAAGCACCATTTGGTGAGACCTTCTTGACTATAAAAGGGCCTTCCCACGTAGGTTCAAACTTTCCTTTATGCCGCCCATGCATAACGATCGGCCTTTTGACAGCTAGAACCAGATCTCCACGTGTGAATGAGGGGATCTTGACTGACTTGTCAAAGGCCCTCTTCATTCTCCTCTAGTTGAGCTGAAGATTCAACTGAGCTTCCAATATCTTTTCATCAAGTGCATCCAACTCTTGGTAACAAAGCTTGACCCTCTCATCTTCAACCAGTCCTTGATGTATGGCGACACGAAGTGAGGGCAATTGAATCTCTAGGGGTAAGACTGCTTCACCCCCATAGACAAAGGAATATGGGGTGGAATTGGTGGTACTCCCTATGGTAGTGCAATAGGCCCACAAGGCTTCCAAAAGTTTCTCATGTCAATTTTTCCTTGTTTTTGATACTGACTTCCTCAAAACACCACATAGAGTCTTACTGAAGGCCTCAGCTAAGCCGTTCTCCCGAGGGTGGTACATAGTTGAGAACTTTCACTCGAAATCGAACTGATTAACCAAGCAATTAATATGATGACTTCTAAATTGAGGGCCATTCTCCGATATAATCCGATCAGGTACTCCAAATCGATATATGATATGATGTCGCACAAAATTGACTACCGTAGCCCTCGAAACTTGCTTGAGGGGGACCGCTTCAGCCCACATGGAGAAATAATCAGTAGCTGCCAGAATGACGACATGACCCCATTGCTGAAGGAGGATCAATAGGTCCTACAACGTCCATACCCCATTGTGAAAAGGACCACGATGGCACTGTAGGGTGCAGAGGTTCTGGAGGCTGGTGTATAAGGCTTGAATGCATCTGGCACACTTGACATCTTTTGGCATAGCTTAAGGAATCAACAACCATTGAAGGCCAATAATACCCCAGTCTACATATCCGCTCATAAAGCTTAGGCCCGGACTGATGTAGTCTGCAGATGCCGGAGTGTACTTCTTCCAATACCTTATTTGCCTCTTGCGCATCCACACATCTAAGAAGATTACCCTCAAAGGATCATCTGAAGAGAGCATCTCCTTAAAGGAGGGTGTACTTGGTAGACATTTGATGCATACTATTGCGTTTGGCAAAATCTTTAGGGAGTCTGCCGTACTTTATAAAATTAATGACGGGCTCTCTTCAATCTTCTTCATGCTCGACTTCTACGCACATTGGGTTGAAGAATTTTGGTTCCTGTTTTTTAACCTTGGCTCCTCCATTTCGTGCAATTTCCTGTTCGGTTTTAATAACCTCTTTAGCTGATAGAAGTGAGAGAAGGTACGCCTTCGAGGAAGAGTTTTCTCTCATCATCCATGTCTACCTCGGTTCTCAGATCAATGTGTCTCCAATCTGCGACCCAGACAGGCGTGGCCGTTGGTGAGGACAATTGAATTGTAGCCTTGAGTTTTGCGAGTGCATCGGCCTACGAGTTTAATCTCATGAGGATGTGACTCGAGGATACATCATCAAACTGAGCCATATACGATTTTGTAGTATTGTAATAAGGCTTGAGAGTGTCTTTTCTCACATCATAGATCCCCATAAGCTGTCGAATAGCCAACTTTGAGTCGCCATAGATCTTGAGCTTCTCCAAATCTAGATCGAAGGCTATCTCCAATCAAATTATAAGGGTCTGATATTCTGCCTCGTTATGGGAACCGGCTTCTACGAGAGAGAAACAAAGAGGCAGTATTCCTCCTTTCAGAGTCATGAATACCACTCTGACGCCTCCCCTATCATATTAGAAAGCTCCGTCGAAGTACATCTCCCACGCGTGAGCAAGTTCAGCACAAAATACTTCTTCATCAAGGAGGTCAATTGATAAAGGATATTCTGTTAGTACTAGGTGTGCTGTGAGAAAATCGGCCAAAGCTTGGCCCTTGAGGGACTTTTGTGGGACATATGTGATGTCGAATTCCATCAGCAATAATGCCCACTTAGCAAGATGTCTCGACAAGCATGAGTGTATCATGAGAACTTTACAGGATCTGCTTTTGATATAAGTCTTATTTCATGATCGAGCAGGTAGTGGCAGAGCTTTTGTGCTGCGAAGATTAGGGCTAGGCACATCTTCTCAATAGGGGGATAATTCTTCTCGGCCCCTTGCATCTTGCAACTGAGATAGTATAGTGCGGTCTCTTTTTCGTTCGTCATTGTTCTGTGCCAATAATGCCCCAAGTGACTCGTCTAGAGCGGTCACATATAGGATGAGAGGCTTTTCCAATACCGATGCAGAGAGTACTGGAGGATTGAGTAAATATTGCGTGATGTCATCAAGGGCCGCCTGACATGCTTCATCCCGAGATGAATGAGGTATCCTTCTTCAACAAGTGCGTAAAAGGCTTATAGCGACTTGATAGGTTTGAGATGAACCTATGGATATAAGCCAGCTGCCCTTGGAGGGATTGCAGCTCTCGCAATATTGTTGGTGGCAGTATTTCCTGGATTTCCATGATCTTGACTGGCTCAACTTCTAGCCCTCAATGTCTAACAATGAACCCCAAGAACTTTCCTGAACACAAGCCAAAAGCACATTTCAGTGGGCTCATTTTGAGTTGGTGAAGGCGTAACCGTTAAAACTCCTTTTCAAGGTCTCTCATATGAGCATCTTTCTCTTCGGATTTCACCACCAAGTCCTCCACATAACATTCCACCCCTTTTGGAGTCAAGAATGCGGTGGCTTCCTCATCTTCGGTGCCATCCATATCTGACTATATCTGGAGTATCCGTCCATGAAGGAGAAGATCTGACAATGAGCCATAGAATCAATGAGCATCTTCGTGAATGGCAACTGGAAGTCGTCCTTTGGGCAAGCGGTATTCAGGTCGCAGAAGTCAATGCAGATCCTAATTTGTCCGTTTTTCTTCTTGACTGGAACAACATTCGCCAGCCACTTTTGGTACTTGACTTCTCAAATGAAACCCGCTTATCTGAGCTTTGTCACTTCAGCTTCTATCTGCATTTCGAGGTAGGGCCTGAACCTCCTTGATTTCTGTTTGACGGGCTTGACATAGGTATCGATGCCAAGTCAGTGAACCGCGACTTGAGGATCTAAACCAGACGTCTCATGGTAATGCCAGATAAAGACATCTCGGTTTTTTCATAAGAAGGCAGTGAAATTCTCTTTCTCCTCTGGAGACATTTTACCGAGATGAAAG
The DNA here is from genome assembly GCF_000471905.2 of Amborella trichopoda. The sequence goes on from NW_006498846.1 coordinate 5,325,283, forward strand.
TTGGTTTGGGGTCAGCGTCATCCCCTAGATTCATCTCTTCGAGTTCATCGGCTGTGGCTTGACCACTTTCTTCCCATTCTTCTGGGGCCTCTTACAACTCCTCATTATTGGCTTCAGAGGTCTTCTCATTAACCTCAAGTGCAAAGACCCATGATCCTGACATCTCTGCTTCCAATAATGATCCAGGGTAGGTCATGATTTCTGCACCTTTCTCGATCTGAGGCACAGAAGGGTCGACCTCAAATATGGGCAGCATATCAGACTGCAGGAGTTTGATTTGAAAGTTACAGGGAAGTTGAGATTCAGTGATTGTGGGGCTAGAGGCACCCTCATATGAATTGTTCGATCTTTGCATGGGTGTCTGCAGTGTTTGCCTCGTGTTAGATGATACTTCATAGACCTGTACCAGGTGACAAGCTTCTTGAGAATATAAGCTCTGCCCTCTTGATTCTCTTAGCCTTTGCTCAAAGTTGAGCTCAGGAGGCCACTGGGATTTATTTGGCTTTGACTTCTTGTACTCATTTGTAGAAGAAGATGGATCCGACTTGGCTCGAGCGGCCAAGGTGTCAGCAACTGTCAAGAATCAAGCCACTGGGCTAACGTCTTTTCCACTTGCCTCCGATGCGTCTTGCTTATTTCGGTTCCTTCAAGCTCTCTGTCAAGAGCCTCAAAATCTGGACATTTCAAGGTTATCCTCGCACGAGACCTAGAAGAGGAAGGATAAGAAAAACAAGAAGGAGAAGAGGAAAAAGGAGAAGGATCAATAATATATAGAAAATTCTTCCAAATGCCTATAGGCGAAATGAACAACGATTTCGTCTACCCTCATCACTCTTCAAAGTTCATCACACGGTTACGATTGTCTAATAGTTTTTTATTTTTTACTTTTTTTTTACAAATTAGATTGACTTGATATTTGGAATGCGTGTACATCTTAGTGAGACGCACCTATTAAAAATATAAAAAAATAATTTGCAAAAACAATTTGACCAAAATCCTCTAAAAAATTTTGGGGGTATTTTGGTCAATATTTTTCATGTAAAATATTGTTTTGATATTTTTGAAAGATTCATCTAATTTTGATAAACACACGCTCCAAATTTTAAGTCGTTCTGATATGTATAAAAAAAATGAAAAATGAAATACTACCTGATAATCGTTATCATGGGATGAACTTTGGATGATGAGGGCAAGCAAAATCACTGTCCATTATAGGTGAAAATGAAAAGTGATTTCACCTGCCCTCATCACCCTCCAAAGTTCATTCCACTGTCTGATAGTGTTTCATTTTTCAATTTTTCTTTACAAATCGGAATGACCTGAAATTCAGAGCTTGTGTTCATCAAAAGTAGGCAAATCAGCGATAAATATCAAAAAAATATTTTACATGAAAATAATAAACCAAAATACCCCCAAAATATGTGTTTTATATTTTTATTAGGTGCGCCTCACTAAGATGTATACACTTTCTAAATTTCAGGTCATTTTGATTTGTAAGAAAAAAATGAAAAATGAAACACTACTAGACAATCGTGATCGTGCAATGAACTTTGAACGGTGATGAGAGTAGGCGAAATTACTGTTCATTTTTACCTATAGGTGTTGGGAAGATTTTTCCCATATATATATATATATATATATATGGGAAAGGATTCGATACGTCCGCTCATGTATGAGGCTTTGTACGCCAACGGTTGTGATTGTATTTTACCGATCATCTAGATTTTAAAACCCAAGAGCCCTACGGTATTGAAAAGAATCAACTGACAGCGGCATCCCATCTCTCCCTCTCGCGCGATGGGAACTCTCTCTCTCTCCATCTCTTGCCCACCTCTCTCTCCATCTCCCGCCTGCCTCTCTCTCTATAACTCATCTCTCTCCGTCTCTCTCTGACTGGCCCCTCTCTCTCAAATCCTCATTGCCCCTCTCTCTCAAACCTCGATTGCCCTCTTTGAAATCCTCACTGACCTGTTGCCCCTTTTCTCTCAATCTCTCTAAAACTTGCCCCTCTCTTTCAATCTCTCTCCTACCTACCCCGCTCAACCCCTCTCTATACATCTCTTATTGCCCATCCCTCTCGTTTTGGGGTTTTGGTTGTTTTGGGTTTTGGGGGTTGCCGATCCCTCTCGTTTTGGGGTTTTGTTGTTTTGGGTTTTGGGGGTCTGATACAGTTATAAAGCCAACTGAAGCTATGATAGCAGCCATGATTAACGTAGTCTTCGGTTTCGACCCAACAGCTTAGAAGCTCGAAACTGAAATGGCAAGAATTTTGGGTAAAGAAGCAGTCCTTTTTGTGCCTTGTAGGACAATGAGCAATCTCTCATTGCGCATCTCTCTCAATCTCCCTCTATGACTCCCCTCTCTCTCTAAAAATACAACCTAAAACACAGAAAATTTCAGATATTTTCTATGCTCCATTGCTGCTGCAAAGGCGAATGGGACAATCTTTAGTGGATTTGAGGTTCAGGTACGTTATTTTTTATTCTTTACCCGTTACTATTTTATTTTGATTTCTAAAGTCGATTTCTTTACTTTTTTAGGATATTTTTTAATCTGTTTCAGTGCTTTCTTTTAATCCTTATTTTGTTTTAGAGGATATTGTGTTAGTGCTTTATTTTTATTTTTACATGTGATATCAATTTTTCTTTTTGGATTTTGGGGTTTTGGTTGTTTTTGGTTTTGGTTGTCTATGTACATAAGCTTTGCTCTGAGATTCGTTCTTAAGATGATAAAATGAGTTTTCTTTTTCTTTTTTTTTTGGTCCCCTCTCTCTCTCTACTAAAAATACAACCTAAAACATAGAAAATTTTTGAAATTTTAAAAAAATTATGTGCTTATATAAAACATTTCTATACAGGAAAATTGTTTTGCTAGTCTTTGATTCAGAGCAAAATTTCAAGAACATAGTGTTATGGTACTCTTTGAACTGTTTTGATTCAGAGCAAAATTTCAAGAACCTTGTTTTGCTCAGAACTATTTTGCTACTCTTTGATTCAGAGCAAAATTTTAGGAAAATTTCATTAGTGTTATGGTTCACTGTGAGATTTGAGGAAGTGAAGTGATTCTTGGTGATCAAAGCCATATTCATCTTTTAGAGAATGGAGGGATTTAGACAATTGGATGCGCTCATTCAAAAATAGTTCCGAGCAATTTGGATGGAACCATGGATATCAATCTTATTGAAGCTGCAATCAGGGATCTTGCAGAGACCATGTGTTATCCAACTACATGGCTCATTTTCTTAGAGAATACACAAGATAAGTATGTTTTCTCTTCTGGTTTGATGGCTGAAATTTGGGTAACTAAATTTTTGAGTTCTTACATGCTCTTTTTTTTTTTTTCTAATGGATGATGTATTCTTGTGGTGCTATGTGTCGAATTTGATTTTAAGATTATTAATGTTTCATAGGAAATTATTTTAGTGTTTGATGATTTCTCTAGATGCCCATCAGAAATAAAAAAAAGAGAAGAAATAATGATTTGGTTGGGTTTTCTTTTCTGTAATTGTGATTTTACATTTTGCTGAACTTTTGCAATGTTTATGTTGAGCTTGCTTTCAATATTTTACAACGATTTTCTTTAGCAGCATGTGCTTAATTAGCAACTCTTGTATTGTGTCCAAGGGGTTTTGCAGAGAAGGGAAAATGAGGTGGTTCAGGGTTTCTGTGGGTGTGAGGTATTTTTTGTGAAATTGCTTGAGAGAGAGACTCTTTTTTTACTCGAAAAGTTTGGCTTTTGAGGGTTTTCGTTTTTCAGTAGTTGAATGGTTTTGTGTTTTGTGATTGTGTAAAAATGAATTGATTTGCACTTTGAAATCAATAGCCTAATATAAGCACCATGTGTTGTTAGATGCTGCCTTTGTCTTTGAAATTGTATAACCTATGCTATGTTGGATGTTACCATGTGTGTTGGATAGTGTTGTCGTCATTTTGTTGTAATTACCATTTGGATCATAATGCATGTAAAACCCTTAATTGTCTTTATTTTTCCATGAATGTTGCAGTAAGTTTCTCTTCTAAACTTAAGGCACAAATCAGTTACTCTCTCTCTGTCTCTCTCTCTCTCGGCATAGAACAAGTAAAGAAGAACTTGTTTGATTTTGACTATCTTTTATTGAATTTGGCAAAGCATTTTGTGTTATTGTATAATTTTCTCATGAATGTTTGGATAGGTGGAGAATGTAATGTAGTGATTGCTTGCTTGTTGAATTGTTAGTGATTGCGTTTTATTGCTTGCAAAATTTATAGACAACATGAATATGATTATTGAAATACAGAGTAGTTTTATGAATTAGGTTGAGTACAACAAAGTGATCTGAAATTGGTGGAAAGCAGCTGGTTGATGGCGAATATTGGAGTTGACAATGTTTTGGGCTAATCATGTGTGTTATAGAACATGAATATGAGTTGAAATACAATGTGGTTTTGTGTGTTGCATTGAGTACAACACAGATCCATTGGCACTTATATTTTACTTGTACAGTTCTATGTTGAATATTTAATAGAGTGCAACATTGATCTAGTGGCACTTGTATTTTTCTTTGTACAATTGTGTTGTTGCATTTTGTAATAGTGCAACATAGATCCAGTGACATTTTGAGCTCATACATATGTTTAGTTGTTGTTCTTGTTGTAGGAATGCATTAATTCTAAGAAAGAGATTAAACATACTCAACCAAGCCAACATTAATTCTAAGAAAGAGATTACACATGGTCAACCAAGCCAGTTTCATGATCAAGCTAGTTTCTCATTCTCTCTCTAAACAAGTAGTACACGATGGATTCTCTCTCAAAACATGAAGCACCATGGAAGAGAGAGAACTCTTGCCTCACTCAGCTTTGAACCCATGCTCCCGTCTGAACTAAAACATGAAGGCAGAGCGAGAGTGAGATAGTGGCTAAACCTCTCTAAAACATTGGAATTCATCGCACTCATTGTAAACCTCTCTAAAACATTGTAATTCATCGCACTCATTGTCCTCAAATTGGATACATTACGCCGTATTTTTCGACATCACAATTTTATTGTTGAAGATTTTGAGAACACCTAGCTTCATCATTTTGTAAATTACTAATGAATTGATTTTAAGTTTACTTGAGGAATGAGAGATTGTCTTGGAATGTCATCTCTCTCATATATGAGTTACATTGAAGTAGTAATAGTTTGGGAACTTAAGGGTCCTTGCTTAACACTTTCTTTTTGATATGTAACTTGGGGTCAAACTCATGAAATCAAAATGGAACAAAAATGTGATAATCAATCCCAATTATTAGTATGTATAAGAATAGCTGCAGCAGTGCAACCCAACCAACACATATATCTAGGAGAGTTTCTAGTTTTTTTGAGAGACAATGTCAAGTTTCATTAAGTAAAGGCACACCAAACAAATCTTTTCTTCAGTATAGAATAAAAAAAATTAATTATTGTACCCAATTGTACTAACATATGTTACTATTATTTAACCTACTATCCATATTACAATACATCACCAAACAAGTAAGAGTGATAGGAAAATTGAAATATAATTGTAATGATATAAAAAGAGGAACACTTTTTGTGGGTTTTACTCTTGTGCCTCCTAATCTGGCCCAGTACTGATGATGCAATCTTTTGAGTGATGGAGCTCAATTTCCCGCAACCACCAATCCTCTCCTCATTCATTGCCTTAACACATAGTGGAGAAAGAATGAGTCTATTAAGTGGACCCAAATCACATATATTTCCTGATGACTTCGACAAGCTTGCATGACATTTGATATGTATGGCTCTGTGGCACCATAAGCCTTGCCATGTTGGAGAAGCACCAAGGAATGGGACACCACATGGTTCATCACAGTAACAACGGCTTGTAGATAGCTTTGAATTGCCTTCGAATTCCATCCACCTCTCTGACCAATCATGCAATAACTGAGATGACCCAGCTTGAGCAACACACTTACAATATTTTGCCACATCCTTGGAGCAGGACACATGCTTCTACCCCACAAGAAGAGCAAAGGTGAAAGGAAATGTGAGGGACCTCCTTTAAACAAACACAACATGTGGGTCAAGACATTCTAATGTTTATAAATAAGTGCTAAAAGGACATGAATGAGGTTAAAAATTTTCAACAAGTCAAGACATTCTAATGTTTATAAATAAGTGGAGAAGAAGAGAACATGAATAATCAAAAGAAAAATGAGATAACTAAAAGGAATTCTCAAGATGCATGGAGATGAGCAAAAGGTTATTTTGATGCCCAAATATCCTCAAAATGATCATCTCGACATCAAGATGCATGGACATGAGAAAAAAATGGACTTCAATTTTTGTAAATAGTGCATCTTGTAATGCATTTTGGACCGTCAATTTTCACGATTTTCAAGTTTTCAAAGATCTGTTCGATCTACACTATTTTTGGGGATTTAAATTTTAAAAATAAAAATAAAAATATATTGCTATTGAAACCACATTTCTTTATATTATTTGAAAGTGGGTTTTATTTTGATTATTTAAAGCTTCGGCTCTGTATAAACCGCACCCTTTTGATGTTGGTCCCTTTTCATCAAAAATATATATATCAATACTCTGGTGTTTCTTTTAATATTTTAATGACAGAAATTAGCAAAAATGAAAGAACTATCTTCATAATTGGCAAACCTTGCTACAAACTCAATTACAAGAGAACCATTAAAGAGCATCAACAAAGGATCCAAGAAATTAGCTTGTTCATGCAAATGAGAACTCAAATGCGAGGAAGGTGACCATCCTTCAATATTTGCAGTAAAATCCATTGATTTAAAAAACAGACCGCTTAGCGCCTAGCCGGCTGCCTAGGCCGTCCAGAAGGCCTGGGTGCAGCCCCTAGGCCTAGGTGGTAAAACTGTGGTCCTTGGTTTTCCCAAACCGGAGGGCAACAAAGTGCAGGATTGCGACCGGAGGTTGCGTACGTCACTCAGATGGGAGTGGCATTAACACATGTTAAAAGTGAGGAATCAAAGCAAAACCATGAGAAGAAAATAAATACATCCCATCAAGCAAAGAAAACAAAATAAATTAAAACCATTAGCTTCATTCCTTTCCAAACGTCTTTATAATAAAGTTTTGAGATTACGAGCCTAACATTCATCCCAAAACATTACATCAAACAAAGAAAAACGTGGCAGAGCCACCAGATACCTATAAAGACAAAAAGGGAACTTAAACCGGTTTGAACTTCGCACGCTTGCTATTACCGGTCAGATGCTAATCATGCGCGGTCAAGCACTATCACTCTACACATATGAAATAAGCGGAGTGAGCACTAAGCACAGAAAGTAGAACACTACCCCTGCATTCCTGACGATCAGTGTATATGTAATAACATGACCATGGTTCATCAGAAATCGCATTTGTCTCGCAAAGTATAGTCACATATCAGAGTACATATGAATGCTATATAAAGAGGACATGACTTAGTTAACCGTGCATTACTTGTTCTTGAGATGACATCACCCTTTATGCATGTTGCAGTTACAGTTGGATGTTCTCATAGAATAAAAAATTCAGACAAGTAGAACAGATCAAGTTACTCTTGAAGTAGAAGCCACATCTATCAGGCTAAGCTAATCCTGAGAATTGGGACTTCTACCCTCATTTAGGACCAAGGAATATTACAAGTGGAGGTCCCACTTCGTAACATCCTCACTCACACACCCATCCCCAATGAGCTTTGGGGTTTTGATAGGCTGAGGCCTTGCAAGATACGGCCTACTCCTTGCGCCTTCAGGCGAAAGGGCATTACACCATCATTGGATGACCCAATGCATAGTGCCCATAATAATTTGGGGGGCACAACCCACCCTGTTGTTTACAGTTATCTCCCGACTCCACTCCTATTATTGGAGTCAGGGCAGAATCAAAACTTGCCGACACAACAGAATATCCACTACTAATGGAGGACCCATTGCGTAGTGGCCAGAAGTCACATATAATAGAGTTCATATAACAGAAACAGAATATCCACTACTAATGGAGGACCCATTGCGTAGCGGTCATAATATGCATAGCAGCATCAATATAACAGATATTACAGTATCCTCTACGAATGGGGGACCCATTGGGTAGTGGTCATAGCATGCATAACTCATATAACAGAATCCCAGTACGCAATCACATGGTGATGGTATCAGTAACACATGAGAACAATAATAATATCATAGAAAATCTGCATCAGTGTCACAGAGGAATAGTTTCAGTATCATACTTTATTAGGGTCACGAAGTCTCAGTGTCGATGTCACCTTTTCTGAAATTTCAAACAGTAATATTCGATCAAAGACCGGGTCATAACTTCCAATTCATTTGGAATTTAGAGATCGTTCCGAAGCAAATTTTACATTAGACAATCTTATCTTTCAAATTGGACCTCGTTTGGCCTCTTAAATGTTCAAAGAGGTGAGGGTTTACTAGTTGCACCCTGCGGTGCACAAGGGACAGCGACATACCCTGTTTCATATCACTATAACTCCCGAACCGTGAAGCAACTTGTGACAGTTCCAAAATCAAAGTTTAAGCCAAGACATATATCTTTTTAGAACCATTAATTTGAAAGCATTTGGATTCCATTTGGTGGTTCAAAGATTCATGTCAAGCAAAGTGATAGTTATGAATTTTATCAACACTGCCCACAATGACATACTTTCATAAAACGAAGTATACCTTTCAATCTAAGAAGAATTTCCAAATAGTTTCTCATGAAAATTTTAGCTCATTCAAAGATATTTCAAATGGATGTGTTTGACCTAAAATGAACTTCGATTGGTTAGTTAAAATCAGTGACCACAGTAGCATCAATGGAAAATCTAGGAAAACAATCAACAATGATATACCCTCTCATTTTGAAACCTAACTTAAATTTCCATAAGGAATTTCAGGAATGGGAAAAATGAACAATTTACTAGACTCGTACCTCTTTCTAATGGCAGTATTTTGAGGTCGATCGGACCCTATTTGAATGTTCAAAACCTTTCTCAAAGACACACATATTCCTGGAATTTCAAAGTGGGATATAACATATCTCAAGAACATATTCCATGACCTTCATTCCATGGTGAAGAACATGATAACAACTGTTCTCTTACACACATAACATGCATTTCTTATATGAACTAAGAATCATGCATTCATTCTCAACATCCACCATTTTCCTAGAACAAAAGCCCCAATTTTTAGGGAACAAGACATAAAGAATTTCTACATCACATACACTTTCATTTCTCATTTAACATGCATAATTTCCCATTCATCCTTATGACTACAATGCAATGGTGATGGATCCACTTACCTTCAATGTATCTTGCTTCCAAAAACCTTCTCCCACAGCCTTCTTCAACCCCCAAAGGGACTGTTTTAATAGTGAGCTAAAGGGAAGCTACTTCTTAGCTCTTGGCTAGGCCTTAGAGAGAGAGATGAGGAAGAAGTAAAGTGGCGTGAGAGTGAGAGGGGAGGGCTTAAGTACCCTTGGTTGGGTGGCAGTTCAAGTGGCACTAGGTAGCATGAAACAGGACAATTGGCGCGCATGACAACATGCAGTCAGCAGGTGGCGCTCACTGTCCATGCACGACAGTAACACACGTGGCACTACTCCATTACTCTATCTTCACAGCCGGCGCTGGCCTCTCTCTCGTCTATACAGCCTATGCTGGTCTCTCTCTCTTCTACACAGCAAACACAGACTCTCTTTCTACTCAGCCGGCGCTGGCCTCTCTCTACTCAGCGGCGTTGGCCTCTCTCTCCCTTCCACACAACCGACGCTAACCTCTCTCTACTCATCCGGCGCTAGCTCTCTCTCTACTCAACCAGCACTGGCCTCTCTCTCCCTTCTACACAGCTGGTGCTGGCCTCTCTCTCTCCTCAGCCTACGCTGGCCTTTCTCTCCCTTCTACACAACCAGTGCTGGCCTCTCTCTCTACTCAGTCGGTGCTGGCCTCTCTCTCTACTCAGCCGGCGCTGGCCTCTCTCTCCCTTCTCTTCTTCTTTTTGACCTAAAAAATTCTTGGGTTGCTACACTGCGCTACACCCAGAGGCGGAAAAAATAATTTTTTTTTCATTTTGTTATTTTAAAAGATTTAAAGGTTAATAATGATGGATTTTAGCTTCATTTGAACCCTAAACCCACAAGAAGCCCCTTTAGACTAAAACAAACCTCCAAAAAACTACATTTTAATGGATCGATCATCGAAGTGTTTTTCAAATTTAGAGTTCAAGCAACCAAAGTAAGTGCATTTTTTAGATTGCTTGCTTTATTTTGAGATATCTTCTTCAGGAGTTAGTCCGATTGGAGATTCGAGTTGGAAATATTCGAGTTGGAAATATGGATACAACCCGAATCCAGATGACAAAAATCACTTCAGATGCAATTTTTAAAACAAAGATAGAAAAGGAGGCATAAACCGGTTTAAGCAACATCTTGTCGATATTAATGGGGATGTTGCCCCACGTAAAAATGTTCCTGAAGCTACCAGAGAGGAGATTAAGTAATTTTTATGTTATGTAAAACAAAAACAAGAACAAAATCCTTGTCATAGATCTATTTTTGCTTCTCTTATAAAAAAGTGAATTGGGTTGGAAGTATGGATATAACCCAAAACCAAATGAAAAAAATTATATAAGGGGTAATTTTTTAGAAAAAGATACTAATAGGGGTATTAGCCGATTCAAAAAACACCTTGCTGGTGTTAGAGGTAATGTTGCTTCTTGTACAAAGGTTCCTAAAGCAGTTCGATATGAGATTTGACATCTTTTGAATTTTGAAGAACAAGAAAAGGATGAAAATAAGCCTCGTTCTATGGAAGTATCTTCTCCAGCTTCTAGTCGTCGGAGTGATGATCTGGGTTGGTAGTATGGTTATATCCCGAATCCAAGTGATAAAAATCGTATTAAATATAATTATTGTGGAAAGGATACTAATGGGGGCATTTATCGGATTAAAAAACACCTTGTTGGTATTGCGGAGGATGTTGCCTCATGTAAAAATGTTCCTGAGGCTACCAAGGAGGAAATTATACAATTTTGAGTTCAGAGAATCACTAAAAGAAGGGTGCAATAGCCAAGATTCCGAGGGCCTCATTTGCATAGACGACACATACTAGTAAGAGGAAGGTAGAAGAAGAGGTGGAGAAAGAGGCATATTCAGAAGAAACAGAGGAGGATGAATGTTATATTGAAGATGGAGATGACTCTGATGATGATAGCCTCGACTCTGATCCATATGATGAGGCTTGTACTATTGATATTTCTTCTGATGATGATGATGATTGAAGACTCTTGCCTCTTGGTGTTGAGTGTTGAGTGTTGAGTCTGTTGATTGTTGTATTGAGTCTGTTGACTATTGTGTTGAGTCTGTTGACCATTGACTTTTGTTAGACTGTATAGTCTAGTGTTTAGTCTGTAGACTGTTGTGTTGACTTTTGTTAGACTATATATTTCTGTAGTGTTGGGTGTTGACTTTTATATCACGTGTATAGTTTTACAGTTTACAGTTTTAATAATATGGATTATCAAAATTCTTTTCTTGACTTCTACTTTTTTTTTCAAGTGTGATTGTTGGAATATGGTATATTGGGGCAATGGGATTTTAATGTTTTTCAACTGGGCAGCCGCCTAGGTTCTGGCTGCCCGCCTAGCCGTCCGCCTAAGCGCTAGGCGGCTTGGACCCCCCAGGGCACCTAGGACCTGCTTAACACTTTTTGATACACGGGTAAAATCTAAGTTCTTAATTTTTTATGTTTCAAAAATTGAAAAAAGTAGTCACAAAAAAGAGCCACATTCTAATGGACCTAGCATCTTTTTATTCTAATTTGATCAAGAAATATGTTGTTCCTAACAAATGCAAAAACTTTAAGAAAAGCAAGAATATACCATTATGCAGGCTCTCACAGAAGTCTAAAGACCATATACAGTTTCAAATCGCAAATTAATAATAAATGAACTATATGAGAGCAAAAGCCCAAAAGCCAAACTACAAGATTGGAATATAAGGATCCCATCCACCTACAACCAGAAAGGAGTGGATGTTGGGATACCCAATTCCAAAATCTTAAAACACCTCGAGGTCCACAAATATCTATATTGAGGAGGACCCATAATCATAATTAGATAGAATCTTCTTCACATGATGAAAAGCGCACAAAACAAAATTCATTCAAATGGTATTCACAATATTTTGCCTCTGCCCACAAGAGGTTAACTAGATTAATTCAAAAGGTTTTGAAAATATTTTATTGTCATGGTCTCATTAGTAATCACGAGTATGCAACATTGATTGAACTGAGACCATGTCATTTTCATGAAGAAAAATCAGAAAACGAAGTTAATGGAGCCTCACTGAGTACCAGACATGATTTGAAAACAAAGTGAATATATTCGTTGAATCCTTCGTCTCTATACATTGATGCCAAAGAAAAAAATAAAATAAAATAATGAAACTGCCAAGAAGCCAGAAAAATTAATGGGCCATATAATATAAGTATGAAGACCAGAACACAGAGAAATTTGGCTTAACATTAGATACATTGATTTAGCATTTGAAGAATATTTTTATAAAAAGTGCCGTTCAGAAATTTAGGCGATTTCAGCTTAGAGCCTTGGACACAATCCAAGAGATGCTAATTAAGCACATGCTACTAAAGAAAATCATTGTAGAATATTGAAAGCAGGCTCAACATAAACATTGCAAAAGTTCAGCAAATTGTAAAATCACAATTACAGAAAAGAAAACCCAACCATATCGTTATTTCTTCTCTTTTCTTTATTTCTGATGGGTATCTAGAGAAATCATCAAACACTAAAATAATTGCCTATCAATTAGTAATAATCTTCAAATTAAATTCGACACATAGCACCACAAGAATACACCGTTAGAAAAAAAAAAAACAAAAAACGAGCATGTAAGAACTCAAAAATTTAGTTACCCAAATTTCATCCATCAAACCAAAAGAGAAAACATACTTAGCCTGCGTATTCTCCAAGAAATAAGCCATATAGTCAGATAACACATGGCCTCTACAGGATCCCTGATTGCAGTTTCAATAAGATTGATATCCATCGTTCCATCCAAATTGCTCGAAATTGTTTTTGAATGAGTGCATCCAATTGTCGAAATCCCTCCATTCTCTAAAAGATGAATATGGCTTTAATCTCCAAGAATCACTTCACTTCCTCTAATCTCACAGTGAACCATAACACTAATGAAATTCTTTTGAAACTTTGCTCTGAATCAAAGAGTAGTAAAACAGTTCCGTGCAAAACAATGTTCTTGAAATTTTGCTATGAATGAAAACAGTTCAAACAGTACAAAACACTATGTTCTTGAAATTTTTCTCTGAATCAAAGAGTAGCAAAACAATTTTCCTATATAGAAATTTTTTATACAAGTACAAATTTTTTTTGAAATTTCATAAATTTTTTATGTTTTACGTTGTATATTTAGAGAGAGAGAGAGAGAGAGAGGGAACCAAAAAAAAATTTGTTTTATCATCTTAAGAACGAATCTCAGAGCAAAGCTTATGCACAGAGACAACCAAAACCGCCAAAACCCAAAACAACCAAAACCCCAAAACCCAAAACTAGAAATTCATATCACATGTAAAACTCAAAATAAAGCACAAACACAATATCCTATAAAAAAAAGAAAGGATTAAAAGAAAGCACTGAAACAAATTCAAAAATCTCCTAAAAAAATTAAAGAAATCGACTTTAGAAATCAAAATAAAACATTAATGGGTAAAGAATAAAAAATAGCATACTTGAACCTCAAATCCACCGAAGATTGTCCCAATCGCCTTTGCAACAGCAAGGGAGCAGTGTTTTAGATTATATTTCTAGAGAGAGAGGGGGGCATAGAGGGAGATTGAGAGAGATGGCAACGAGAGATTACTCATTGTACCAGAAGGCACAAAAAGGACTGCTTCTTTACTTAGAATCCTTGCAATTTTAGTTTCGAGCTTCAAGCTGTTGGGTTGAAACCCAATACTACGTTAACCATGCTATCATCGCTTCAGTTGGCTTTGTAACTATATCAGACCCCTAAAACCCAAAACATCCAAACCCCAAAACGAGAGGAATGGGCAACCTCCGAAACCCAAAACAACCAAACCCCCAAAACGAGAGGGATGGGCAACGAGAGATGTATAGAGAGGGGCTGAGAGGGGTAGGCGGGTAAGATATTGAAAGAGAGGGGCGAGTTTTAGAGAGATTGAGAGAGAGGGGCAGCAGGCCAGCGAGGATTTCAGAGAGGGTCATCGAGGGTTTGAGAGAGAGGGGCAATGAGGGTTTGAGAGAGAGGAGCCAGCTAGAGAGAGACAGAGAGAGATGAGTTACAGAGAGAGAGGCAGGCAGGAGATGGAGAGAGAGAGGTGAGCGGTAGATAGAGAGAGAGAGAGAGAGTTCCCATCGTGTGAGAGGGAGAGATGGATCACCGCTGTCAGTTGTTTCTTTTCAATGCCATAGGGCCCTTGGGATTTAAAATCAAGATGATTGGGTAAATACAATCACAATCGTTGACGTAGAAAGCCTCATACGCAAGCGGGCATATCAAATCCTTTCCCTATATATATATCTAGGATGAAAGTGCAGAGAATTTGTTTTTGTGTGTTCGATTTGGATCATTATACGGGAAAGATGGCTTCCTCTAAAGAGAGAGGAAGGGCTTCCTCAGCATATGCAAGGCCTCCCTAATCGAGAAGAGGGCTTCCTACGGAGAAAAACACCATGGATGTACCTCTTATAGATTGAGGCTGGTTTCTCATAGAGAAGCAGTTTGCAAGAAGATCTTATGTGGTTTCCCCTTTTAGTGTGATAAAATCTCAGTTGCTCTTAAGGTTCTCCTTGTGGACAGTGGTTTAGCTGTAGAATGGAGATGGTCTCTTCTGGGACATTGATTTAGCTGTAGAATAGAGATGAGAGATCGACGGATGCCGATCGGATGATCGGGTCTTAAAGGGTTTGCTCGACTGGGTTTTGTGGAGGATTAAAGAGTTAACTTTCATCCACAAAATATGTGATATAACTTTCATTGATATAGTGGATTTCAGTTTGCCTTGCCCATGGATGTAGCCCTCTTGGGTGAACCATGTAAATCTCTATGGTCTTGTGGAGTGTGTGTTTTATGTTTTATTTCTCGTATTATGGCTCGTGCTCTTTCCTATTTTGTTTCTAGTTGGATAAGTACATGATTTTGGTGGGATGCAATTTTGGAGATTCTTGTTTCCGTATCTAATAGCGTTCTTAAATCCTAACACGTCTTTTGGCAGGAGGAGTAAGTGCATAAGTTGCTCTCCCTGTAGTATGCTTGACGTGCTCAGAGTTACTTTTTTCAGAGTTGTTTTACTTGTAAAGGTCCATGGAAAAGCTATTCTATGGATCCAGACTAGTCTGTGTGGATAGGGCGTTGAGGATTGCTAAATAAATGTTCAAGGTCCAATGCATTTCTATCTTTTGGATGCACCCTTTTGTCCTTTATATTGTACGTGTTGGTTATGTTCTGATGCCTGTTAGTATTTTTTTGATTTTCAAAATAATTTAGTGTTTTATGTGGATTTTTTTAAGTTTTATTTTCTAAAGAGATGCCTGTTAGTATTTTTTTTATTTTCAAAATAATTTAGTGTTTTATGTGGATTTCTTTAAGTTTTATTTTGTAAAGAGAAAGGTGTGGGTTTCAGTCCCACATTGAAGAGGAGTATGGATTAAGTGGTATTTAAGTATGAGTATTCTCATGCTTTATACTCTTAAAACAAAGGTGAGAATAATGGTGTATGTGCGAAGCACACAAAGTGTTCGACGCACAAGCACGTGTGCGAGGACGTGGGCATGGCTATGGGTGTCAGTACTTGATGATTCACTTTGCATGCTTGCATCGGTGCATGAGCTCCCTCAATTAAATACGAGTAGGCCTCAAGGCTAGATATCGTTTTGCGAGAGGGTTGTGTGTGGGACATTCAATGGTCACTATCAATTGAAGAGATGGAGGCTTGTAACAGATTATAACCATCGCGATTAAAGGCAGTACATGTAACTTGTGACTGTTGGTGGTGCACGTAACCACTTCAACAATTTATAGGCAGCCTTTTGGAGCTCTATAAAAATGGTCATTTTCCCCATACGAAAGATACAACACTCCATTGTCTTTCTACGAAATTCCTAAGAGCATACAGAGCACTCATCCCTTTCTCTCTACTCATTTTTACTCTCTTTCTCTCACTAAGAATACATACTTCTAGTGTTCTACAGTAGGCATCTAGTTCAGTTGCGTGGAACTGTAAAGCATATAAAAAGACCTTATGTTTTTTTGTATCCCGAGGATGAAATACTTTTTCTTATGCACTCCAACTATAGTATCGAAGGGGACAAATATTGTCTTGAGAAAGTGCTCTGCTTGCCCGGAAACAACAAGGTGTTTTTCGTATTTTTTTTTTCATTTTTTGGCCTTATTTCACCAAACCATTTCCCAGCAATGCCGCCCAAAAATACATAGGAGAGATGTTGGGGCACCCAAAAATTCATATGAGAGCTCTTGGGGCAGCATTTCGAGTGACAATGAGTTTGAAGCACAACAATGGCACTCCACACCTATATTACTCCACACCCAAATATAGGTGTGGAAACACCGAAAATTTCATTATTTTGTGCTACACAACTGAAAATACTAGTTTTCTATGTCATTTACAAAAGGAAAAATTACACAAATCCCCTACCTTGAATTTTCTACATATAGATTTTGTTTTTCACACCATAAACCTTATCACAGTTTTCTTTCCATTGAACCCCCAGGTGAATTTTCAGGTCATTTTGAAAGAAAATGCGCCACTTAATCAAACACAAAACATTTTAGTTTCACGGCCACTTCAATGTTAGCAACAGTTCTTGGAGCCGAGAATGGTCCGACCCTTCATGGTTTGAAAAGAAATTTTTCCCATAAAAAGTTTTGAAGAAAGAAAATGAACAGAGGGCTGAAATGTTGGACCCCTTCACTGTTTTTGTTGAACAACATTCAAAATCCAGGAAACCAAGAACACCATTAGGTTTGTAGTTAGTCCAGGGCCCAAAGAGTCAACTCATAATTCATTGATTAATTTTTATCTTATGCTTTATACTTGTGCAACTGCCGAATATTGAATGGAAAAGCACTGGTTTTATCGCCATCTAGTAATTTGTTGGCAATAATGTTGTTCGCTGCCTCAGTTGGATGGAATACATCCCAAAACACAAACTTGGAGCGGTCATCACAGAACATGGAACTATTGTTTCTTG
Organism: Amborella trichopoda; assembly: GCF_000471905.2. The sequence goes on from NW_006498846.1 coordinate 5,342,550, forward strand.
TATCTTTTCTAACAATGCAAATGAATGGAGGAATTGCACCACAACAAGGATTGTTTCCATCTTCAAAACCTAGCAATGCCAAATAAACCGTAAGTTTAGCCACAGGAGGCTAGATGGAACAATTTCTAGAGAGGGGAAAGGATATTTTCTTAATCTCACCATATTTACTGCGATTTTGTACAATATCCATCACTATGTCATAAGAATTTGCATAGACAAATATAGCTTGGGGTCCCAATTCTATGTTCAACTTCTGCAACATTTGGTACAACTTTTTGTTGTATCCCACTACCGCTTTATTAGCATCCGATGAGCAACCCCCATTCGCCACAAGATTCAGTGCGCGAATCAATGGAATGCATCCAAGAGGTCCCACATCGACCACTACGAATTTCCTGGCCCCGAATGTGTGCAATCTCTAGTGAAAAGTAAACAATTAGTTAATACAGAATATGAATGTTCTTATCTCAGTAACATGCTTAAGGGCCTAGTGCTCAAACAACATGACGCTTGAGTTCCATTCCTACAACGTGTAAAGTTAACACTAAACTAAAAAAATGGATTCATTTTCCCTTTGTGGTGGCTGGCTTGAATTCGAACCTATGAATTAGGGTGATGTGGTCCTTATCATCAAACCAACATTTCAATTGAAAGTTAGTCTTGGCTGCAACCTTGAGTTTGTTCAAATTTCAAGCCCACCTTAGATACTCTTTAGCCAAGGGAAAAATGGACTGATTAGAAAATATGGAAAGAAATAAGCAATTGGTATAAGCATGGACACCTTGAGTTGAAGGGTTAAGTTGGACACCATGGCATCTTGAAGTTCACTAGCAGTGACCTTCTTCTTGCCTATGATGGGTAAGGGAGGTTGCAAATAGTTCAGTATATCATTTGCTCCTGCTGCTACTGAGATGATCGCTTCCTTCAAAATTTCTCTGGTTCTTTTTTCTCCTACCATTTTGACCAACTCTTCTCTAGTTTCCTCAAAATAATCAACCTGCTTCGCCAAAGGAACTCTGCCTATCTACTCCAAAAGATAAACAATATAAATGAACCGAGTGCAAATTCATTAAAAGGTAAAAGAATTGGAAGCTTATGAATATACTTATGGCATGAAACATCTTCATCGGGAGAAATACACATACAAATATGGAACCAGTCTCATTTAAAATCCCTGAAGCCCCAGATGCATAGTTGACACCTCCAAGGATCACCGAACCATGTGTAGTAGGTGCTAAGTAAGGGGCAGCATAGGTCTTTGCACCCAGTGATTCACCTAAGCATAGATGGAGAGTAGGATGGTTAATTGTGGGAATAGATTAAACATCCACTCTGAAGATGGGTGTTACCAATGTTTTAAAACCCCAAACAGTGTCCTGCCAAACCGGTTAGCACGTTGAAATTGGGGATTCTAGTTCGACCCACCGGAATTTAAAACACTGATGGAACTTGAGCGATCATCTATCTAATGCTAATGCAAGGTGTAATAGTAGACTACCATACCGACTATGTCAGAGATGGTTTTCCCGTTAGTGAACCTCCCTGTTGGTTGGCCACTGAAAGCTGTGAAGTCGATACCATAAGGAGGAGAATCGGCCTTGGAGAGTGTTAAGATGTAGTCATTATTGCCGGCGTCGACCAAGGAGTCTCCGAAAATGAAAGGCAAATAGGAAGGAAACGCATATAGCATTGGTTTAAGGGTGGCGGCTAGCGTCTTGGCTTGAACAGCAGGAGCCAGAATTAGAGAGACAAAATAAAATAGGAACGATGCAGACAAAGCAGCCATGTTGCCAATGCCTTTGCTTTTTGGTTCTTGTGGGAAGCCAGGATTTGGAATGCCAGGGAGTGCACTCCTGCTTGACTTAATAAGGGGGAGGTCATGATCCAAAATATCCTTGATCGACACTCACCCGTTTGAACCAAATAGGCAAAAGATCGTGTGCTCTCGCCGGAGCATATCTTCGATTTACACCCTCTAGCAAAACTCCATTTTTGGAGTACTTTTAGTGCCCCGAATTGTGGAATTTAATTTTCTCACAAGGGACCATATATGTTCTGATAAATAACCTGAATAGGAAAAAAATTTATAAGATTGCTCGAGGAGCATTGAATTTCATAACACTATTTTTAAACTCAAAATCCAATTTCACTTTTTTTTAAAAAAAATATTTTGATAGGGCTGCAACCTTATCAAAATAAATAAGTCAATATAAATTAAAAATTGTTGTTATGGTATTGGAAAACCTTCAAATCGATCATATCAGCCTTACCATATGTCTCTAAAAAAAAAGAAAAGAAAATGAATTTCAAACCCTGAAAATAGTATATATACTGTAAGACATTATCTATTCCTTTAGCATTTTTTGATCTTCAAATTTCATATTGGGTGTTGAAAATTGATTTTAGAGCCATCATGGAGATTTCTGATCCCCAATGTGCTTTTCTAATGAGGATTTAAAGTGAGGCTTTACTTTATTTTCGTAAAGAGTAGGCCTTATAGAAACTGCATCTTTTAATAAAATACTTATGTAGTTGCAATATTTAATATTGAAAAGGCAAAGTATACACAGAGACTATTTACTTTTAGTACAAGGAGGTTACAACCATTATTTTTCTTCAAATTTCAAATCAAATGATGGTAAGTATTACTTGTGGTTACACTAAAAGCCCAACAAAAAATTCCTTGAACTTCATGACACACTCCAAGCCATCCAATTGGACATCTAACGGCTAGGATTAATTGTGACCTTCTTGTACTAATGATAAATGGTCTCATAGCCTGCAATCCCTATTGATAAAATCCTTATATATCCTTTATCCGAGAGAGTAGATGCATAAGAACTTCAAGCGGGAGCACGCTAGAAGAGCTCGTTCTAAAACTCGAGAAGAACGAGTCCAACGCTCTTCGGATAGTACCAGTACTAGCATGTGTAGTTGGCTCTCTCATGCTCTTTGCATGCGACAGGCTTTTGAAAATGTCAATGTGATCGACGTCAAGCCTAACCGCATTTCGTTTCTTTCTAATGTGTGCCATGCACTTACTACCCATATGGTCCGCCCTACAACCCTGGGCATCCACCTTTTATTTTAGACGATGGACAGTGGAGACCAATCGTTGTACTTCAGTGGTTCGTTCATTGGAAACTATTGTAAAATGACAATGGAGTGTCACACGGTGTATCAAATACCACTAATGTATGGCATAGGTATGTGTAATGCCTTTCATTACTACGCATTGTCCTTGTAAATAACCTACTTGGAAAAGGGAAAGCTCCCTCCAAAAAGAGGAAAGCTACCACTAAATGCAGCAATCACCGTACCGAACTCTCGGCCCTGAGCAAACTTGTGCACCGAAGCGCACCATCCCCTTGTATCCAAGCAGTTCCAGAGAGTGTTTCTCTTGAAGAGCAAGTCTCGGCAGGATTTTTGACCGCCGATTATGTTGGTTACGAGAACTTGGAGAAAGTCATAAAAGGAAAGACCAAAGATCCTAATTTAAGGGAGTCAGTTCTTAAGAATTACCCATCACTCGCTTCTTTATGCTATAACCCTTAAGTTTCAAATAGACATTCCACCTGTTGCTTTTAGAGGGAACTTTTCTTTTCATAAAATCCCTTATAAGAAATTGGAATCACCTATCTTCGTTATAGAGGGAACTCACACGAACTTTCCTTTACTCAAGTCATGGGATTTTCATTTTGATTCCCATCCCTTACCCTAAGTTCTTCTTTCCAAGCTCCACTGTTGTCGTGTCTTCACTAGAGACGTGCGTCTCCACAAATTTTAGCTATAGAAGGTGAAGAAGGTATGCCTCTTTTTTTGCTCCCTACCCTATGAGACCCATCGAGCAACTCTTTTTGACCCGCTCTCTTGATCGGTATCGCCAACCAATCTCCTATCTCTTTTCCACAGCCAAATCATTGTTTAGGAGGAGATTCATCTCTAATTTTATAGCTAAACCACTGTCCAGGAAAAGAACCTTGAGAGCAACCGAGACGTTTTTTCACTGAAAAGGAAAACCACCCAAAATATCTATTGGAACCGCTTCTCTACAAGGAACATGCCTTCTAGTCTATAGGAGGTACCATCGCCATCTTTCTATCTATTAGAAGCTTTCTTCTATTTATAGAGAGGCTTTGCCTCTCATGCACAGGAGGCCATTGCCTCTGACTCTTTAAAGGAAGCCACCATTCCAATAAGATAATATAAAAATAGAGTACACATATTCTTTTATCTTCATCATACATATATAAGGCTAGGAATCCACAAAGTTCTAGTAAATGTTTCATATATCTAAAAGACCAAGAGATATACTCAAGATTCCTAATCCTTTTGGATTTCTATTGTCTTTAAAAAACTTATAAATATCAATCTCAATCCCACATAATATGAGATTTCCTTATGTCGGTGATTTTAATAATCTCCACCTTGATATCAAAATCACCTACTCACTATGCCAACATCCATTAGATAGCTTTATGAGCTCTTCATCTTTTGTCAAATAAGTCCCTTCGTCATTTTTGCTGAAAAGATTGTGTTTGCCATTATATTTCTCCAACTAAAATACAAAACTAGAATATTTTTGCATGTGTTTTTTCTTCAACCGAATGCACAAACACTAGCCTTGTAATAAATCAAGCGCTTAGATATCACTTGTTACGATTTAAGAACCCTCTTAGATGCAGAAACAGGAATCCCAAAAAGTTGCATCCCCTCAGGAATGTGTACTTACAGCTAGAAACAAAATAGATGAAAGTATGAGCCATAATATTAGAAATAAAGCATAGCACACGCGTGTCACAAGAACACATAGATTTATGTAATTCACCCCCAAAACGATACAACCACAGGCATGGTAAGTAGAAATTTATTGTACCAATATCACAGATTTTGGGAGACACAGTTGCTTATTTAATCATCAAAAAAACCTAGTCGAACAACCTGCTATTTTAATCAGCATAACCCACCCATCTCCTATCTTAATTCCATAGCCAAACCACTATATAGAAATAGACACATCCCTATTCCATAGCTAAACCACTATCCAAGAAAAGAATATTGAGAGCAACCGAGGCTTTCTCTTGTTAAAAAGGACAACCACCTAAAATCATCATGGAAATTGCTTCTCTACAACAAACCAGTCTCTCAGCCTACAAGAGGCACCATCATATTTTTCTATCCATTGGAAGTTCTCGTCTCTAAGGGAGACTCACCTCTCATGCACAGGAGGCCCAAGCTTCTCTCTCTCTCTCTAGAGGAAGCAGCCATTCCAATATGGTGAACCCAAAAAAAAGGCACACATTCTTTCCTCTTTCGTCCCATATATATAATGTTCGGAATCTTAAATAGGAAAGTTCCAATAGATGTTCTATGCATCTTAAAACCAAGAGATATGCCCAATATTCCAAATATTTTTGAATTTCTATTTTCTTTAGGAAATTTATATATATAGCAATATCAATCCCACATAATATGTGATTTCCTTATGTGGGTGATTTTGGATATGTTAATATCCAACATATACTGCCCCAAATGGCACACAATATTGTCTCAAAATATGTCCATTATGATCTCATACAAAATCCCACAATCCCTACCCTCCAGGGTTAGCTCCCTTCATGAAAATTCCGTTTCACCGAGCTTATCACTAGTTCCCAAGCCCTAATTCTAGGAGTAACTTAGCCATTTACTTTAAATATATTTTATATCTTGTACAATATATCAATCCTAAAAACTCCCCATAACCCTTAGAGCCACCACACCTACTTCTTCAATCAATTCGTTAGCCTCCATTACTTTTCCATCAAACACTACTCTATTACACCCCTTCCTTAACTCCCAAACTAGCACCCCTCTCACAAATTTCCAATGAAACCTCATTTTTTAATTTTTTGCATAAATTATCATATTTGTTGCTGAAAATTACCCTAGATTTACATCATTTAGAATTGAAATCAAATCAAGAGTAACCCCCCTTTTGGTCAAACAATCAGATACACTATTGCCTCCCTGTACACGTGATGGAATGAAACCGATAATGACTCAAGCATATCCATCACTTGGCACTAAATCGACTGTAAGGACCAAGACTTCTTAGCTTTGATAAGGCACACGACAGTAGGTTTTCGTGAAGAGAGAGAAGCAGCATTGTTTGAGAAGAGAGAGGGGCAGTGTCGGCTGTGAAGAGAGAGAGGCAGTGCAATCTATGAAGAGAGAGGGGCAGTGCCATTTGTGAAGAGAGAGGGGCAGCACCATTTGAGAAAAGAGAGGGGCAGCGTCGGTGTTTGAAGACATTTTTCGGCGCCATGGGTCCCCAATACGAAATAAAAGAGAGAAGCCGATCAATAAAGCTTGATAAACAGTCGAAATTTCTACAGTCTCAGAATGGCTCCAGAATAGGTCAAAATCTTTAGAAGGACTCGTAAAAGCCTTCTATCAATTTTTGTCACATTCCTAAATCCGTAAGGTAGTGTAGATTGAGAAACAGTTTTGGCAGAATGAGCCGCTCGTACCTTGAAACGGACCCCTATAACTGGAACCCTATTATCAGATCATCAAATGGCTATGGGAACATGGCCATTGGATCCAGAATGGTCGAAAACCCCCAAGGGTCAAATTTCAGCTTAAACGGACACTCAAGGAAGACGTTATGGGTCAAAGATAAAAACAGGAGGAGACGCACACTATTCCCGTACGGCCACCCTGCAAGTAATCTCCATGAAAGAGACAGTCATGAATCGTGAATTGCGACGTCCACATCTCATTCGTCCCTAGCCGGATCATGCTCAAATTTTGTGAGCTTGTCCGTCTCGTCAAGACGAGTGTTTTGATATGTGGCACGTCCCATGACGACGCCCGAACAGGAAGAAACGCTAGAGAGAAGTTGCTGATCCATGAAAAAGTTGCAGGAAAATCAATAGTGATACACCTCACTCAAGTGGCCAAATCACGACGTTCACGCATCAGATTGATATGAAACCAGTTCCACCTTATGCGTAAGGTCTAGAGCTATCTCTGGTTCGAAACCCGTACATGATGAATGGTTGAATTTCGTACACGAAGCCAATTAAGTTCATGTAAATTCCAACGCCAGAATTCTACAATCCAGCCAAAACCCAAAAGTTGCGAAATCTTTGTTCGGGCACGAAATCAAGCTGTGTATGTTGCCACACGATTGTGATGACATGCTTAGTGTGATCTAGTGAAGAAATCATAGAAAAACATTAAGAAACGAGCACACTATCAATCCGAAGTTTTCAAGATTCACCCAAATTTCAAGTCGCATGATTGTGGCTTAAAAACATGATCCATGGCTCGAAGTTGGTATCAAATCGATTGCCATGCCAAGCCTTATAAGATAATAATCAACATTTGGACAAACGGGCACCAGAGCAACCCCGGATCATCCACGAAAGATCATGCACGTTTTAGGGCAGCAACAGGGACTATTTTGATATTTCATGAATTATTAGACAGGGGCATATCAGTTTTTTTGTACCCTATTTTCTTTTTTTTTTAAATTCAAATAACCTTAATTGTCATCAATTAGCGTTAGTTTTGGATGATCCACCCATGTTTTAGCCCTAGTCTATAAAAGATGCTACCTCTCATTGAGAAGAGGCTACAAAATCATTGTAAAGGATCCCCCTTTCATTCACTACGTTGAGAAATAAAATTTGAGATTCTTCCTTGAATTCATGAGTGCGTCTTGGAGAGAGAGAGAAGAGAGAGAAAGTTTACAACGGTATCCCTCTCACCTTCAAGGTATTTTCTCTTTCTTCCTTTCTTCTCTCTCTGGTTTTCTTTTCCTCTTCTTCTCTTTCAACTTCTTCTCCTTTGCTGATTCTTTCTCAAAGGCCATGTATGGCAGTGGTAGTGTCGTGCATGCCTCTTTCTCTCTTCCTTCACTTGTGTCTTTGCAGATCGTGCATGGCAATGGCAGCGCCAAGAGTGAGCTGCACTCTCTCTCTCTCTTCGTTCATTTCTTTTCTTCAACATGGTTCGTGCGCGACGTTAGTAATCATTGTGCATAACACCGTCTGAAGGAGCACACGGTGAGCGAGGCCACGCTCAAGCAGCGGGTCGAGCTCTTGTTTCGGTTCCAGGATGGACGTCACGCACGATGATGTGTATCATCGATCGCAGACTATCTTTCTTCCTCTTACGGGTCGCAGATGGCAATGCCTATTGTCGCCCGTCGGGTTCTCACCCATGCTTCATGCTTCACAGAGGGCGATGCCTATCGCAGCCCGCGAAGGGTCACGGCGATGTGTAATGCCGTCTACAGGCTTCTCTTGCGCCCTGTGCTTATCGCAGATGGCGATACCTATCGATGCTCGTGAAGGGTCACAATGATGTGTATTGCCGACTACGGACTATCTTTGTTCCTCTTACGGGTCGCAGACAACGATGCCTTTCGCTGCCCGTCGAGGCCTCACCCATGCTTTCCACCCATCACAGACGGCGATGCCTATCGCTAGCCGCAAAGGGTCACTCCGATGCGCAACGTTGTCCGCAAGCTTCTCTTACGCCCTCCGCCTATCATAACAACATTGCCTATCACCGCCTGTGAAGGTTTGCAGCGATGCGTAACGCCATCTGCTAGCTTCTCTTGCACCCTGTGCCTATCAGAGACGACGATGCCTAAGGGTCGTGATGATGCGTAACGCTGTCCGCAGGCTTCTCTTGTGCCCTGCGCTTATCACAGATGGCGAAGCCTATTGCCACCCGCGAAGGGTCACGACGATGCGTAACGTCATCCATAGGCTTCTTTCATGCGCTTTGTACCGATCGCCGCTTGCTGCCTTAACTACTCGCCCTTTCGCCACGAGCAGTAGTGCCCATCGCCGTCCAGAGGCCATGACAACTATTACTACACTGCTGTGGATGGCGATGCCTAGTGTTGTCAGGGAACTTCTCTCCCCTTGTCTCGCATCTTCTTTCTGCTCTCTTCTCTTCTCGCTTGACTAAAGGACAGACTCAGTCTAGCATTATTTTAACGGTCTGGCTGTCGAGCAATATTACCATTGTGCTGGTCAAGAGTACTGTGCCCATCTTGCTGCCATATCAGATTAGGACGGTCACATCGGTCTTGATTTTGAGTAGTATTGCCACAAGCCGATCTGCGTTATCATACCATCTTGCTACCCCTCTGAGTCGATCACTGTACTTGTCCAGCTATCATGCTAGTCTCGTCCCCTTGTCGAATCCTCTTCTCTTTTCTTCTCTTATTCATCACCCTAACTTCTCATCTTCTCTGCCATATGAATGTGCATCGTCCTAAGATAAGGGTGAGTCCTTCTGCCCACTTGTCTTGCAAATTAACCATGTTTGTGTTGTGCAGAAAACAAGGAGATTATAGGTCATGACAGGCGAGTCCGAACCAGTTGAAGCCGCTGGGGGGCTTTCCATCATGATCTAAGAGGGCACCCTCGCGAGTCAGCCGAAGTAGGTCATGGACCCAAGGGAGGTTGGTCCCCACCTCACGTGCAAAATTCCTCTCTCACAAGTTGGGCACCTGCCCTTATTATGTGAACAAGGTTCTCGAGACAGCGGTCTTAGATCTCAAGTCCTCTAAACCCCGAGACATGTGTCACCCGATCACTTAGATCCAGGGAGGCGAGATCGAGGCATCTGACCAACGTGGTGAGATCCAAGTATGCCAAATACATTCCAGCTTGGTTCATTAGCGTCCAGAGCCCTTACACCCTACGGTTGCATCATGACCCTTCTCACAATGGGGTATGAACATCGTAGGGCTTATTGGCCCTCCTTCTGCAATGAGCCATGTTTTTATCCTAGTTGCAATATATTATTTCTGTAAGTGGGCGGAAGGGGTCCCACTTAAGCAAGTTCTTGGGACAACAGTGGCCTACTTCGTTCGACATCATATCATATACCACTTCGGAGTGCCTGACCAGATAATATTTGACAACGACCCTCAATTTAGGAGTCATCACATTGATCGCTTAGTTAACCAGTTCAATTTCGAATGAAGGTACTCGACTATGTACCACCCTCGGGCGAACGGATTAGCTGAGGCTTTCAATAAGACTCTGTGCAATGTTCTACGAAAGTCGTTATCAAAAACAAGGATGAACTGGCATGAGAAGCTTCTCGCAGCACTGTGGGCTTATTGTACCACTACACAAAATTCTACTGATTCCACTCCTTATTCTCTGGTCTATGGGGGTGAAGCAGTTTTACCTCTCGAAATACACATCCCTTCACTATGAGTCGCTATTCACCAAGGAATAACCGAAGATGAGAGAGTCAAGCTCCGGTATCAAGAATTGGATGCAGTCGACGGAGAGAGGC
>NW_006498846.1:5360127-5401640 GCF_000471905.2 Amborella trichopoda
CTCTCTCTCTTCTCTCTCTCTCTCTCTCTTCTCTCTTCTCTCTCTCTCTCTCTCTCTCTCTCTCTCTCTCTCTTCTCTTCTCTCTCTCTCTCTCTCTTCTCTCATCTCTCTCTCTCTCTCTCTTCTCTCTCTCTTATCTCGCTCTCTCTCTCTCTCTCTCTCTCTCTCTCTCTTTATCTCCTCTTCTGTCAAATGGCGAGACCTAGTGTTGGTTGGTCCTCTTTATCTTCTTTTGTGAATTGGCGAGTTCTAACACCGATTGGTCTTCTTTATCTTCTTCTATCAACTGGCGAGACCTAGCGTCGGTTTGTCTTCTCTATCTTCTTCTGTCAACTGGAGAGACCTAGCACCGGTTGGCCTTTTCTATCTTCTTCAATCAACTAGTGAGACGTAGCATTGGTTCATCTTTTCTATCTTCCTCCGTCAATTGACGAGGCCTAGTGTCAGTTTGCCTCCTCTCTCTTCTTTCACCAGTCGGCAAGACCTAGCGCTGATTAGTTTTCTCTCGCTTCTTCTATCAATCGACGAGACCTAACACTTGTTGGTATTCTCTCTCTTCATCTACCAATCGGTGAGACCTAGTGTCGATTGATTTTCTCTCTCTTCTTCTACCAATCGGTGAGACCTAACGCCGGTTGGTCTTCTTGTCTTCTTCTATCAGTCGGGGAGACCTAATGCTAATTGGTCTTCTCTCTCTTCTTTTATGAGTCGATGAGACTTAGCACTTATTGGTTTTCTCTCTCTTCTTTCATCAATCGACGAGACCTAGCACTAGTTGGTCTTCTCTGTCCGCTTTTATCAGTCGATGACACCTAGCACTGGTTGGTCTTCTCTCTCTTCTCCCATCATTCGATAAGACTTAATGTCTGTTAGTCTTCTCTCTCTTCTTTCATCAGTCGGTGAGACCTAGCGTCGATTAGTCTTCTCTCTCTTCTTCCATCAGTCGATGAGACCTGTGCCGATTAGTCTTCTCTTTCTTCTTTTATCAGTTGGCAAGACTTAGGACTGGTTGGTCTTCTCTCTCCTCTTTTATCAGTCGACGAGACCTAGCACCGACTGGTTTTCCCACTCATTTTTTGTCAGTTGGCGAGACTTAGAGCAAGTTGGTTCCCTTCCTCTCTTCTCATCTAACACAGTCAGCGAAGCTTAGCGTCGACCGCTTTCTCTCTTTCTCATCTTCTGAAACAGTCAGCAATGTCTAACGTCGACTGCATCTCCTCTTCCTACTGCTCCCTCCTCTCTTCTTACTTCTCTCTCCTTTTATATATTCCCTTCTTCTCTTTAACCATTCTTTAGTTATTCTTTCGTTCGACCAAAAGAGATTAAGGTTAGCATCTCATGGCGGTCCTGTCGTCTAGCTGTAATGTTGTTGTGCCAAGTTCGCTCGGCCTGCTTTACTGCCACGACAGATCGACAATCATGCTTAGCTAGTCGATATTGGCAATAGCGTCTAGTAGCGATCCCGTATGCTGGTCTCAGTTACCGAGCCCGTTTCGCCACCACGTTACGCCAATCATCCACTAGCCTAGTCACTTCTCTGACCATCTCGCTTGGTCGAATTCTTCTCCCCCCCGGTCTTTCTTTCTTCTTTTTTGAATATGCATGTTTGCGTATGTTCATCAAAAGAGGAAAAGGGTGAGGCCCGACCCACCTCTCTTATATGTGTGTGATTGCAGGAAAGCAGAAAATAAGAAGAATCCGAGCCAAGGGAGGCGATTCCGAACTAGTTTCATTACTGAGGGCCTTTCTTCATGATTGAAGAGGGCGCCTATGTGAGTCAGCCCGAGTAAGTCCCGAACCCACCTTTAAATTAATCTCTCACCGGTTGGTAATACCTGTCCCCATTTTCGAATGAGGTTCTCGAGAGGGCGATCTCACAAATGTCCCGGGTCTCTCCCAAAACCTGAGACGCATGCCGCCTGATCCTCTAGGGATCTGGAGGGTGAGATGGAAGCACCTAACCAGTATCATCTGATACGAGGCCATGACTTGAGTGAAAGCACTGGTTTTCATGAGCTTTTGACAAAGAAGATGCAATAACAATGAGAAGTTTATGGTAACCTAGAAGGACACTCTCAGGTCCCTGCTCTACCAGTGCAAGAAGACCTCTCACCACAAGCCCAGGGAAGTGCGCTAGACCGTCTGTTGACCCTCTTCGAGGCAGTGCTCCAACAGGGTCTCATCATTCCCAAACCTGCCGGGCAACTTAGGCATCTTGCTCAGGGTGCAGAAAATCTCTAGTGCCCATATCACCAGGTGTGGGGCCATGAGATGAAGGAATGCTCTGGGTTCGAAACTGTAGTCACAAAGAAAGTACAGAAAGGCCACATTGTTTGCACTGTTCTTCCAGAACGCTTCCAAGCCATTACTCCCGTCCAAAAGGAAATCCCACTACGGGTCCCCTATGAACCTACACTAGACCCTTCAGAGTCCTCGACTTATCAGCCTTGAGAAGTCTACCGCAGACAAAGTAGGCTCAAATATCTAAAGTGTGAGGTAGTCCGTGAAGCTAAGGCTACTCATCAGCCTGATAGGACGGACCAAACGCTTCCCAAGAGATTTAGAAAGAGACGAGCACCCAAGTCAGCTCCCCGAAGGAACTGTATTCCTCAACCACCAGTTGAGGAAGAATTTCAAAAGCCCCTTCTTGCACTGCAACCTTACAAGATTTCATCCCATGTGCAACTCGCCTTATCCCTTCGTCCAATCAGCTGGACATCCCTAAGTCATCAACTACTCGAGACTCGTCCAATACGGGTGACGATGTTAAAAGCATCTCCCAATGGTCAGAGCAGGAGCAAAACCTAAAATACACCCTGCACACTTCCAATTCTGGCGATGACATAAAAAGTAGCTCATAATACTCTAACTCCATTTCTTCTTCTTCTCCGCCTTCTTCTTCCATCTCTTTCACAGGTGAAGTTGGGTAGTGCCCAGGTTTCGATGCTCTAAACAGAGAGGTCGTAGGAACCAACATCAACAGGTCGCACTATAAGCGCCAAAGAAAGATACTGGCCCAGGCGGCTGGATTCTTGATATTTATTGATGCCCTGGCTGACAAGCCAAGTCTGAGCCATCTTCAAACTCCTATTCCCACGAGGCCTATCACATGGTTCAAGTTCATGAAGCACCCATCTGGGGGCAAATATCGGGTGACCTCAGTCATGATGCCATGGACTTCACGTTCGATGTTGACCCTTTCATTCCCTGGTCCGGCCAGGGATCGAAAATCGTCTCCCACACTGAGACCCTCCTAAAAGTAGAAATGTCAGGATTGTGGGTCTCTGCACTCGAGATTGATAAGAAGAATCCTAAATCCCAAAACGAAGAGTTGCAAGAAGATCCATAAGAGTGGGAAGAAGGTGGTCAGGCCACAGCTAATAAGCTTGAATAGATAAACTTAGGGGATGAGATCGACCTACCGCCAAAAAGTGTCTTCTGTTACAACACTGTGATGCCTTCTAGGTTAAATAATGTCGGTGCCATGTACCAAGGAGCCATGACAACCATCTTGAAAGACATGATGCACAAGGAGGTCGAGTGCTATGTGGATGACGTGTGGTGAAATCAGAAACAAAAGCCACTCACATGAAGGACGTTAACAAGGTATTTGAGTGGCTGCGGCATCATCAACTCAAGATGAACCCCTTGAAATGTGCCTTCGACGTACTCTCAAGAAATTTCTTAGGGTTCATCGTGAGGTATAGTGGACTTGAGATTGAACTGGCCCAAATTAAGGTGATCCAGGGCATGCCGCCGCCTACAACCCTACGTGAGCTTCGGTCTCTCCAAGGGCAGCTGACCTACATTTGAAGGTTCATCTCAAACCTCGCGAGATGATGCAGGCCCTTTTCACTACTCCCTTCATATGGTATGAGGCATGCCAAGCTGCACTCGATGATATCAAGAAGTACTTGTTGAATCCTCTGATACTCTCCACGCCGGTGTTAGGAAGGCCTCTCATCCTATACGTGACCGCTTTTAATCAGCCACTTGGGGAACTCCTAGCACAGAACAATGATACGGGGAAAGAAACAACAGTCTACTTTATCAGTCACTGGATGCAAGGTGCCGAGAAGAATTACCCTCCCATTGAAAAGATGTGCCTAGCGTTGATTTTTATGGTACAGAAGGTCCGCCGTTACTTGCTCGGTCATGAAGTCAAGCTAATCTTAAAGGAGGACCCAGCGTCCATGCCTGTCAGAATGCTTATCCAAGTGGGCATTATTGCTGATGGAGTTCGACATCACGTATGTACCACAGAAGGCTGTCAAAGATCAAGCCTTAGCAGATTTTCTCGCGATTCACCCAGTCCCATCAGAATCTCCCCTGTCAAGTGATCTTCCGGATGAAGAAGTTTTTTGTTCGGTTGACAACCCAAACTTTTCTCGACTAGTTAGAATGCATGGCGTGATAGGGAGGAAGGAAAGTTACAGCGCCGATTGAGTTGTGGCCAGTGCCGGCTAAGTTATGTGCAACGCTGGCTGTGAAGAGAAAGAAGTATCAACGTTGGCTGAGTTATGAGCAACACCAGCTGTGAAGTGAAGAAGTGTCAGTGCCGGCTGAGTTATGACCAGCACCGGCTGTACTGTATGCAGAGGCTAGCGCCGGCTATGTAGGAGAAGATGACCAGCGCCAGCTATGTTGTGAGACCAGCGTCGGCTGTGTTGTGAGACCATCACCGGCTATATAGGAGAAGGAGATCAGCGTCGGCTGTGTTGTGAGTCCAGTGCCGGTTATATAGGAGAAGGAGACCAGTGCCGGTTGTGTTGTGAGACCAGGCTATGTAGGAGAAGGAGATCAACGCCGGCAGCGTTACTGATATGCATGTATTTTTAGTGCCATTTGTTAGATACATGCTGATGTGAGTGCCACTTGTCAAAATTTTAAGTCTTTTGATGATTCTTGGACCACCAACCCAAACATAAGAGTACGTAAGCCTCTCCTCTCACCCACACCACTCACTCTTCCCTCATTTTCTCCTCTCTCTAAGACACAAGGTTTGAAGAAGTGACTATTGGAGGACAACCATCATTGGGCGGGTGAGAGCTATGAGCAGAGGATTGGGGAAGGCCCCATTGTTATTTAGGTAAGTAGATCCAGCACCATTGCATTGTAGTCATAAGGATGCATGGGGATTTAAGAATGTGAATGAGCAATAGAAGTATGTGTTGTAGAAAATCCTTACACCTTTTTCACTAGATTTTGGGGATTTTGTTCTATGATAATGATGAATGTTGAGGATGAATGTATGATTCTTAAATTGTGTAAGAAAATGCATGTCATGTGTGTTCACATGGTGAGGGAATGGTTGTTATCATGTTTCTCACCATGAAACGAGGGTTATGGAATGTATTTTTGGGACATGTTATATGCCACTATGAAATTCAAGAATTATGTGTGTACTTGAATGAGGATTTGGAACTATCAAATGGGGTCTGATTGACCTCAAACCACCTCCATTGGAAAGATATACAAGTCTAGTAAAATGTTCATTTTTTCCCACTATTTAAATTCTCCAAGAAAATAAAGTTATGTTTCAAAATGAGTGAGTATATCACTGTTGACAATTTCCTGGATTTTCCACTAGTGTTGTTGTGGTTACTTACTTTAACTAACCAAACAAAGTCCATTTTCGGCCAAACCATAGCCATTTGAAAGATCTTTGAATGGGATAAATATTTAAATGTAGAAATTATTTTGAAATTCTTGTTAGAGTGAAATTTATACTTCAACCTATCAAGGTATGTCACTGTGGGCAGTATTGATAAAATTCAAAACTATCACCTGTTTGGCACAAAACTTTGAACGAACAAATGGAATCCAAATGTTTTCAAATGTACCTTCTTGAAAATATATATGTCTTGTCTTAGACTTTGATTTTGAAACCGTCACAAGTTACACCACGGTTTGAAAGTTATATGAAGCAGCGTACCTCGCTGTCCACTGTACACAGTAGGGCGCAGTTAGTTAACCCTCAACTCTCGGAACCTTTAAGAGATCAAACAAGGCCCAATTATCTTCAAACCACTCCCATTTGAAGGGTAGGGGCGTCTCGTGAAAAATTAGTTCTGAAATAATTTTAACTTCCAAAGGAATTGGGAGTTATCATCATGTTTTGATCGGATGTCACTGCTTGAAATTGCAAGAAATGTGACATCGACACTGAGTTTCTGTGACTCTGATAATATGATCATATAACGGTGATACTATTATAATATGAATCTGATACTATTAAAAATGTGATACTGATATTGTCTGATTCTACTATATGAATACTAGTTTCTGACCACTACGTAATGGGTCATCCATGTCACGACCCCGCCCCCTGGCCCTTGGCCCCTCGCCGGAGGGCGACAGAGCGAGGGATTGCGACTAGAGGTCTCGAACGTCACTCAGGTGGGAGTGGCTCAACGCATATGATAGGCAGAATAAAAAACAAACCACGAAAGAAAAACAAAAACCCACATGAAACAAAAGAAAAGCTGGATAAATTAAAACCATTTCATATCCATAAGAATATTCCAAAAGTCATAAACAATATCCAAAATATTACAATTCATCCAACTCACTACAGGCTTGACCACAAAATACATAACTTCACTAAACAATAACTGCAAAGCCGACGATTAAACCAGAACAGAAATCCACTCGTCAAGCGCAGGCTTTCAGTCCAACAAACACAATCGCCTCCCACCGTCCTCAACCTACAACAGTCAATCTACAAGATGGGAGGCATGGAAATGAGCTAAAAAGCCCAGTAAGTAGATCACAACATCATGTTTCCCTGCCTATACACATAAATAACAACAATGCACAAGGTTATATGCCATACTCATAAAATAGGAGTTGCCATCACAATTATGTAACAAATAGAATGATGAATTTCATGGGAGAGCAGGCACAAAATAAGATATCAGATATCACATCAACACAATCAAGAAATCATAACAAGATCAACAGACATTAACTCACTCTCTAGCCCTATGCATCAGGCCAAACACGTCTCTCTTATCAGTAATAAAACTGAGGTAATCATATATCTCAAGCGATGCGATATACGCAAAGCATGCTGGATAGTCACATATCACTTCAAGCACACCTCACAAGTATCGGTCACATACTCAGGCCCTGCAATACTCTCAAAGTAGGCACTTTACTAGTATTAATCAGTCACATATCTCAGGCAATGCAATACACTCAAAGCATGCCGAGAAGTCACACATAGCTGATCACCTCATGCGCACCTCATGAGAAGTCACATGTCCTAGGAAATGCGATATGCACAAAGCATGCCGAGAAATTCCCATTTCACTAGAAATGTCACCATGTCACAGCTGGCCGTGCAATATGCTCAACGCACACTAATTAACATAGTATGTGGACACCATCATTCACACAGTAGGTGCCATTTTACAGATATCACATAATCCACATATCTCATATCATAAGCATTCTCTGATTTAGAGCATTTACGATGTCATAGAAAGATATACATAGCCCCTAATTCATCATGAATCTCAACTTAGCTACAACATGAAAATAGAAGTAAACACAGCTATATCTCATCCAAAAGTGGTTCGGAGTCAACTGACCACCGTTTGATTAGTCAACACTTAGATACACATAAACAACAATCTGGAGTTTTCTACATTATACTAACAGTGACCTATCCCTCTTAAGAGAGACATAAATTTCAATCTCGAGGGAATATCAAGATGATTCCAACATGTAACATTAAGCACACGTACAGATATTTCTAATGGCTGTGATTTGGGAGGAACTGGACTCAATTTAATAAGCCATGTCCCATGACAATAGAGGTCACAGTTCTGAAATTCAGTGAATCTGCTAAATCAGTGACATGCCTCCACAATTTGGATCATAACTTCACAATTATACAGAATTAGAACCAGGTTAAAACATCAAAGTTACAATAGATTGATGCATATTTCAAATGGATGTAAATTCCTAACTCCACTAGGGATTATGAGTTGTAGCATTGGTTTAACTCCTATTGGGGATGATGGTATAACACGCACAGTGGTGATCGAGTTCAGTCATATGCGGCACTAGCATGGAGTCACCAGTTGCACGAACGGCGTTGAGCAGTCGTTGGCGCACGACGTTGCTACGCGTAGCATTAGTTCACAACCGACGTTTGTCAGGGAGTTTCACGCACAGCATTAGTCGTGAGGTTTCACACGCAGCATTTAATCACTAGATTTCATGAGTGGCATTAGTCACGAGCTTTCACACGCGTCGTTAGCTGCAAGTGACGTTGGTCTGAGATCAAGCCTTGGGCTTAAGCCCAGCCCGGCCTTGGTTCATTGCCGTTTGATGCTCGGCATTGCATTGACGACGGTAAGCCTCTATTCGAGACTCGGATCAGAGCCCGACCCTGTTCGGCCCATTATCGTTTGGCCTTCAGGGACCTGTCGGGTATTCTTGCTTTGTGAGGGGCACACGAGGAAGTGTCTTCTATGTAAGGGGATAAACTCCATTTTTACTGTTTTCACTGAAGGTAAAAACGACTAAGGCTTTTTACAGTAAGAGTGACAGAGCTCCCGGTGAGAATTCTGACAAGAACACAGAGCTTACAAGCGAGAGTTTGCCGATAAGCACGTCCTCTATAGAGAACCAACAGTGTTGCGTAGGGGGCTTCACGAGGGTCACTACTACTGGAGTTGAAAAGAAGGCAGTGTGAGCAAAACAAGGAGTTGGCTGGAGTCTGTAGAGATTCCGGTTATGGTTCTGGGAGTCTCAGAGAAGGAGAAAGGGATCCAAGTGGCAGCAGGGAGCTGCCGATGAACTTCTACTTGTTTTCGAGAGTTTTTCAGTGGTTTTCTACCGTGGCGAAGAAGAGGGGAAGGTTTTCCAATGAGTTTTATGGCAAGTGAGAGGGATTTATCGGCAAGAATCTGAGAAGTCACAGGACAGTGAACAACCGTTGAAAGGTGGATGGTTGATAGGGAGATGAAGGGGCACAAGCAACCGAAGGGCCCCGGGAACTAAAGAGTCTCGAGAATTGAAGGGCCACGGGAACCGACAGTCGCTGGGCATCTGAACGGTCGCGAGTAGATGAAGGGTCTTAAGGAAACTAAATAGTGACTGTCGTTGGAAATCGAAGTGTCACAAGCGAGTACACGCAGTGATAAAGAACACTGCCGACATTACTCCTCGAAGTCATAACCGATGTTAGCCTTTGAGAAACGCAGCCGGCACTAGGCCTTAGTCAAGCATGGCCAACAATATGATGCATCCAGCATTAGTCGCACGAGGTGAATGCCATTGACTCAATCCTTTCATGAACGGCAGCAAGTTGTGCCCGGCTGTGGTCGTGCTTGGCGATGAATTGCATTCAGCGATTGTTGCACACAGCGCTGAGTCATGTGTGTCGATGGTCATGCACAGTGCTAAGTCCTACGCGGCGATGATCATGAACGGAGCTGAGTTGTGCACAGCGATGAGAAGTATTTTCCTGATAGCCTTTGATGAGAAGTATTTTCCAGACTCCATCATGGAGAGAAAAGAAGTAGAGTTTTTGAAACTCCAACAAGGGGGTATGACAGTGGAGCAGTACGTCGTCATATTTACAGAGCTGTCTAAGTACGCGCCCCACAATATTAACACCGAGGCACGGAAGGTGGCTAAATTCGAGAGGGGCCTTTGGCGGGATATTAGAGGGAGAGTGATGTTAGCCAACTTGAACTCATAGAGAGTGATGTTAGCCAACTTGAACTCATACGCCCCATTGGTGGACTTCGCCTTAAGGATTGTGGACGACTGCGAGGACCATTGATTGAGGAAGGAAGGAAAGATGAAGGTTGTGCCGTCGAGAAGGTTTGGATAGAAGGCTCAATAATTTCTCAGAAGGGATTTTAGAGGAAAGCCTTACTATCTTAATCAGAAGGCCCAGAAGAATCACCCGGGCAACAAGGAAGGTGTTCGACCCCCAGTATGCTCTCATTGTGGAAAAGATAACCACACTACCGTCGAATGCTACAAGAAGTGAAACGTGTGCCTAAAGTGTGGCAAGCCCGTTCACTGGGTTAAGGATTGCCTCGTGGAAAAGACCGAGGACCAACCAAAGACACAAGGGCTAGTGTTTGCTCTCACCAAACAGGAAGCCAAGGCATCCACCTCGGTGATCAGAGGTACTCTCTCTATCTGCGATGCTAGAGCCAAAGCCTTAATTGATCCTGGTTCCACTCATTCCTTTGTTGCACCCCATTTTACTTTCCATTTTAATGTTACACCTGCATGTCTCAATTATACTCTGGTAGTAAGCACACTTGTGGTGGATTCCTTGGAAACTGATAGGGTATTTAGACAATGTGGAATTAAAATTGATGGGTATGACCTACCTATAGATTTGATCCTCTTAGATATTGAGGACTTTGATGTTGTTCTGGGCATGGATTGCTTGTACACCCATCATGCCACCGTCAATTTCAATGAAAAGATGGTAACCTTTAAATGTCCTGATCAAGCAGTACTTCACTTTGATGGAACCAGGGATATTTTCTCTCTGCACCTTACTTCCACCCTCTGGGCCTCTCTCCTCCGGATTAAGAAATGTGAAGGGTATATGGCTTATGTAGTAGAGAATAGGAGTGTTCAGGCCCAACTAGAGGAAATACTAGTTGTTAAGGACTAACCTGAGGTATTCCCAGAAGAGTTACTCTCCTTACCTCCAACGAGGGAAATTGAATTTGAGATAGATGTAGTCCCAGGAACGGTTCCCATCTCTAAAGCCTTGAATAGGATGGCCCCAGCAGAGTTGAAGGAATTAAAAGAGCAGTTGAAAGAATTGTTAGATAAGGGGTTTATCTGACCCAATGTGTAACCCTAGGGTGCACCCTTCTGTTTGTGGAGAAGAACAATGGGTCCCTAAGGCTATGCATTGACTATAAGCAGTTGAACCAAGTAACAATAAGGAATAAGTATCCTTTGCCTAGAATGATGATCTCTTTGATCAACTCCAGGGGTTCCCAGGTGTTTTCAAAGGTCGATCTCCGCTCAGGGTATCACCAACTAAGGGTGAACGAAGGAGATATCCTGAAGAAGGCCTTTAGAACTCAATATGGTCATTACGAGTTCCTTGTGATGCTGTTCGGATTAACCAATGCCCCTGCTGCATTCATGGATCTAATGAATAGGGAGTTCTGACCTTTTCGAGATAACTTTGTGGTGGTCTTTATTGATGATAACCTGTTATACTCGAAAAGATGGGAGTTACATGAGAAGCATCCAAGATTTGTTTTGCAAACTTTAAAGTCAGAAAGGTTGTATGCCAAATTAAGTAAGAGAGAGTTTTGGCTTCCCAGAGTAACCTTCCTGGGTCACATTTTTTTCATGGATGGGATCACGGTTGACCCCTCCAAGGGTGAAGGCATACTTAAATGGGAGAGACCAGCAAATGTGACAGAAGTTCGTAGTTTCCTGGGGTTAGTTGGATACTATAGACACTTTGTGGAGGGATTCTCAAAGATAACACTTCCCCTAACTTGGCAGACCCAGAAGAATGTAAAATTCATATGGTCAGAAGATTGTGAGAAGAGTTTCTAAGAACTTAAAGAGAGACTGACCATTGCGCCAATTCTGACATTGCTCAAGGGAAATGAAGATTTCGTGATTTATACTGATGCATCCCATAAAGGGCTCGGGAGTGTACAAATGCAAAGAGGTATGGTTATTGCTTATGCCTTCTGGCAATTAAAGTCGTACGAGCATAACTATCCCACTCACGATTTGGAACTAGCAGCAGTAGTATTTACACTAAAAAATCTAGAGGCACTACCTCTATGGAGCCCAGTTTAAGGTGTTCATGGACTACAAAGGATATGGATGGACCCACTGAATGACTATGCACAATCAAATACCATCCAGGCAAGACGAATATAGTAGCTGATGCCTTAATTTGGAAAACCGTGGTCTCGGTAGCACAACTGATGGTGCGAGAAATGAAGTTCTTGGATGATGTGGTGGAATGGCACCCATCTTAACCTCTCGGTAAAGAGAGTGAAGTGCTGCTATGTCTTAGGGTGGATCGTCAACTTTTCCAACAAATCCAAATGGCTCAGAAAGAAGATCCCTGCTATTGAAATTCCTCGAAGAACTGAAGATAGGAGGGAAAGAGGACTTCTTCATAAGTAGTGATGGACTCTTAAGGTTTAAGGGCCAAATATGTGTTCCTGATGATGAAAGTGTAAAAAGGGCCATTTTGAAGGAAGCACACCACTCTCACTATACGATACACCCTGGGGCAACAAAGATGTATCAGGATCTGTAAAGAGCCTTCTGGTGGAACAACATCAAGTGAGACGTGGCGCATTTTGTAGCTAAATGTCTAACGTGCCAACAAGTGAAGGCCGAACATCATAAACCTGTTGGACTATTACAACCCCTGCCCATACCAGAATGGAAATGGGAACATATCGTAATGGACTTTGTCTCTGGGTTGCCGAGATTGAGTATAGGGCATGATAGTATTTGGGTCATGATGGACTGACTTACTAAGGCTGCTCACTTCTTACAGGTTCGCTTGACCTATACATTGGACAAGTTGGCCCAGCTGTACATCAGAGAAATTGTGAAACTTCATGGAATTCCTATCAGCATTGTGTCAAACAGGGATCCCAGGTTCACGTCCAGATTTTGATCAAGCTTACAATCAGCTTTAAGGACCAAACTTACCTTCAGTACCGCCTTTCATCCCTAGACAGTTGGCAAATCAGAAAGAACCATTCAAACATTGGAAGATATGCTAAGGGCGTGTGTCACAGATTTTAAAGGAAGCTGAGAGGACCATCTGCCCCTGATAGAGTTTGCCTACAATATTAGCTTCCAAGCCAACATCCAAATGGCACCGTATGAGGCCCTAAATGGGAGGAAGTATACATCACCCATCTGCTGGGAAGAGGTGGGAGAGAGGAAATTATTGGAGCCCAAAATTGTCCAGATAACTTCTAAGAAGATTGCCTTAATTAGAAAGCGGCTCAAGGCAACCCAAATTTGGCAAAAGGGTTATGCCAATAAACACAGGAGAGACCTCGAATTTGAAGTAGGTGATCAGGTCTTCCTGAAGATATCACCGACCAAGGGTATTACAAGATTTGGCAAGAAAGGAAATTTGAGGCCTCGGTATATTGGGCCTTTCAAAATTCTGGAAAGAGTTGGGAACATGGCTTACCGACTTGCCCCGCCACCTGAATTGGCCAATATCCATAGTGTCTTCCATGTATCGCTGCTAAGGAAGTGTCGACCTAACCTGTCCCATGTTTTGGAATACAAGCCAATCCCACTCAGGGAAGACCTTACCTACATTGAACGACCAATTATGATATTGGATCGAAGAGCGTAGGTGTTGTGCAATAAAGAAATACCCCTGGTACGGGTGCAATGGCAATATCACAGAAGGGTAGAATCAACATGGGAACGGGAGGATGAAATTAGGGAAAAATACCCCCATATCTTTGATTAATTATTTTGGGGATAAAATCCTTTTTAAGGGGGGATAATATAAGGGCCACAATTCAATTGAGCTTGATCACTCGCGGTAATAGAGGGGAGGAAGTCGAATGAGATGGGAGCACATGTTCGACACTAAGGGCGAAGGATAGCGCCGTCCATGTGATTTGGCCTAGTGTCGTCCATGTAACATGGAGGCAACGCCGCGTGCATGTGAGGGCATTTCCGCATGTGTAAGGGTTAACATCGTACGCAGGCTAGAATAAGGCCACACACAATGGAGGCATCGTTGCGAGCGTAAGGAGTAACATTATGCACAGTGTAAGGAAGTGCTATCTGAGAATTGGAGACAGAGCAGAGAATCATTAGCATCACCGTTTGGAGTAACGCCACCTGTGCCAATGCCGCACGTGAAAGGCGGAGATGTAACGCCGAGCATGAAGAGAAGCAATGCCATGCGGGAGACATAGTGATGTCGCACATGAAATCGAGTACTACCGTCTGTGGACTGCCATCGGCAGAAAGAACCGTAGCGCCGGCCACGTGAGGAGGCCTAATGTCGTGAGTGAGGAAAGAAAGAGAAACTGAAGCATCACCGATGGAAGCAACGTCGCGCATTGACTTGGGGCATTGCTGTCTGGAGTGTTGTCAAGAGCCTTACCGTCCAGAGCATCACCGCCAGCATGTGTTGCCGTCTGGAGCCTTGCTGAAGTGTGTTTCTGTAAGGAGCGTCGCCGCTTAGAGTAACTTCATGTGAGGTTAGTCAAGCGTGTAGCCGTTAGCGGTGTTAGCGCCACACCATACCTCTCAGCGCCACTTGAGTGCCGCTAGCCACAGCTCTTTTCTCAACCACCCCGTGACGTAAGCCACAGTTGGCCTCACCTACCCACGCTCCTATAAATCGTGCACCTCCCCACCCTCAGCGTAGTTTGCCTCCCTTTCGCCTTCCCTCAAACTTTTTCTCTTTAGAGCTTAGTGTGAGCCTTGTGCTGTTGCCATTGGGAGACTACCGATAGGAGCAAGAAGTGGCCTGCGCATGGAGGCTTCAGAGCATCGTGACCATAAGTAAGTGGATTTAGTGTTGTGCCGCCCTTAAGGGTTCTGTGGAGTGATGGAGTATGAAGAATAGGAAAAATGGTAGATTAAGATGCATGAACGTAGAATGAATGGAAAATGAAAATGAGTATTCATCCATTTCCAATGAACTTGGAAAATTATAAAAGTAATCTCCTTGCCAAACTTGCTAACTTGACTTGTAAAATGGCGTGTATCATGGTGGTAGCATATTAATAATATGGAAAGGAAATATTCTAGCAACCACGAGGGCTTTTACCCTGATCCTTTTGCTAATCAAACGGTGCGTGATTGGGACCAAATCAGTCTTGAATAAAAGACATACGTGTCTACTTTATGTTTGCTTCTCATGACATGCTAAAATGTTGCATGGATCGAATGATATAGTCTAAAGTGTGAGACATGTCACTACTCACCGTTCCTGTAAATTCCTGCAACTGTGACTTGTATCAGGCCACGTCTTTGACCTTGAAAATGGCTTCCAAATGCCCTTAAATTAACCCATTGGAAAGGTCTTTGAATGAGCTAAAATTTACATGTTTTGAGATTATCGAAATTCTCTGTAAAATTTGAGTTATGCCCCAAAATGCGTAAGGATGTTACCGCTCACTATTTTCCAACAACTATGCATGTTTGGAACCAAACCTTTGACCTGATAAATGAGGTCCAATCTCCTTGGTAAATGGAGCATTGAATTTTTCTCATTTAGCTATTAATTGAAACATTGAATATTCCTTGATAAATGATAAGTGTGAATGTTATAGGATAATTTTTATGCATATGCCGTAAGGTTATGTGAATGATGCTCTGCAACAATGCGCTATGTGAAAAGTGATAAGTGCAATATAAATGTGATAACTTCATGATGAAAGTTTCATGACTAGTGCCAAAATTCCATTAATGATATCCATGTGTAATTACTATGTGATGGGTGCTTTGTGTTAAATGTCATATTTTTATAATGATAATGTGATTTATCTGTTATAAAGCATTGAATTGGCAAGAGTGAATTGAATGCTCGAGCATGAGAAAAGGCCTTAATGATGACCATTATGCAATGGGACACCCATTGGTAATACGTATTGTTTTGTTATATCGGTGTGAGACTGGCCACTACTTTATTGATATTGGCCACTATGCGATGGGACACCCATCGGTAGTGGAGACGGAGACACTGAGAAAGTAGTGACGGCATATCCCTTAACACAAATAATGATAGGAACGGATTAGGGGAGGCAAGAGGGTCACACTTTGGAATAAAGAGGAAGCAAGTTGATAAAACCTACAAAACAGTGAAAATTTTGACTCTCATAATGTCCCTAGAACTGGTCCATATCTTCATAAGCACTCCAAAAGTCCACCTACCAAGTTTCATCGCAATCTGACATTTCTAACGCAGTGAACACAATCATCTTTCGATCAAACGGGCATCAAAGCAACCCAGTATCAGTCATGGAAGATCACACAAGTTCTCAAAAAACAGCAGGGACTACTCTAGAATTTCACACATTGTTAGGCATGGGCAAAATAATCCTTTTGCACCCATTTTTAGAATTTATTTTAATTCAATTAAATTGTAATTATCTTCAATTTTAGGTAGTTTTTGAGTGTCCACCCATGTTTGGGCCCAATTTTATATAAACATGCAAAGCTTCATTGTAAAATGGCCTTCGGTTTATTTCTTGAATCAATCAATAAAGTTTTGATATTTGCTTGAGTTCGTGGGAGCGTCTTGGAGAGAGAGAGGAGAGAGAAGAAACGGGCCGGTACCCCTCAGTTATCTCTCCTCCCCTTTTTCTCTCTCCTCCCCTCTTCATATCTATCCCTCTTTCTCTCTTTCTTCTCAACTCTATCTCTCTATCTCTTCTTCTCATCTCTATCTCTTTATCTCTCTTCTTCTCATCTTTATCTCTCTTTCTCTCTCCTTCCCTCTTCATCTTTATCCCTCTTTCTCTCTTTTCTTATAATCTCTATCTCTCTTTCCCTCATCTCTATCTCTTTCTTCTTCTCATCTTTATCTCTCTCTTCTTCTCATCTTTATCTCTCTCTTCTTCTCATCTCTATCTCTCTTTGTCTCTCTTCTTTGTCTAACGTAGCCGGCGATGCTCAGTGCTGCCTGTGTCCCCTCTCTCCTCTCTTCTTAACACAGCCAACGATGATTAACGTTGTCTGTGTCTTCTCTCTTCCTTGTCTAACGTAGTCGGTGATGCTCAACACTGTCTGTGTCTTCTCTCTCTTCCTTGTCTAATGCAATGACCTCTCCTTCTTTCTATTCTTTGTTTCTTCTCTTATCTTACTTCTGGTCCTTTCTCTATGATCTCCATTCTTTCTGTTATTCTTTCTTTTGATTAAGAGGGGTCAAGATTAGCCTTATATGGTAGTCTTGTCGTCTAGCCGTAATGTTGTTGTGTCGGAACTACTATGCCTGCTTTATTGCCACAACAAACTAACAATCTTGTCTAGCTATTCAATATCAGTATTGACGTCTAGTAGTAATTTTGTTGAGCCAGCTTGAGTTACCGAGCCTGTTTTACTACCACGTCAGGCCAATTACCTTCCAGCTTAGTCATTACATTGATCTTCCTGCCTAATCAAATTCTTCTCTCCCCCAACTTTCTTATCTCATTATTCTCTTCTTGCTTTTGAATATGCATACTTGTGTATTTTCACTCGAAAGCAAGGTGAGGTCTATTGACCCACCTGTCTTTTCAATATATTCCATATGCGTGTGATTGCAGAAAATAGGAGAATACAATCTAACGAAGACGATTCCGAACCAGTTTACTACTGGGGGGCTTTCTTCGTGATTTAAGAGAGCGCTCACGCGAGCCAGCCCGATTAAGTCTCGAACCCACCTTAAATTCTTCTCTGATAGGTTGGCATTTCCTGCCCTTGCTCTCGAATGAGGTTCCTGAGAGAGTGATCTCAAAGTCTGGGGTCTCCTTGAAACCCGAGATGCATGCCACCCAATCATCCAAATCTGGAGGGTGAGATCGAGGCACCTAACTAGCTTGGCAACTCCACTGGAGATTTACTACCCTTTAGTCGGATCGTACTTGTTTGGCTAAGTTTCTCTTTTTATTTTCTTTGTCTACACTTTGGCTGCTGGGTTCTGTAACCCATTCATCCGGATCGGGGATTTTTATATCCCTGCATTCCTTATTGTTCCCAGGGAACAAGTTCCTCTAACTTTGTCCCCAACCCTTTGTTAAAGCAAAGACCTAGGTTTAGCTCCTAGATCATAACCTGGATTGGCGTGAGGAGGGACCTAAAAGTCCCTGACTCCCCATCTCCTCGCTTTGGTGGAAGCTCCACCACGGTGCCTTGCATCGACAACACATATGTTACCGCACACAGCATCCACCCTGCCATCGGCAAACCACTTGTCGGTCGTATTGATGAGGTACGTCGGATGGCTTCCCAGTCCTTCTCTGTAAAAGGCAAACAAGTTGTCGTTGTTCCTATGGGTTACCGCAAGGCTACCCCCCACATTACTGCATCACCATGAGTCTCTATACTTAGAGGCTCAACACATCGTGGTGAAGACCTTACAGCCTCCACCCCTTGCACACACCATAAGGCTCATGGGTCACCCACTCGAGTCATACCTCGGGGCAACCCTTACCTTACCTCGAGTCGGCAGCTAGGATCAAACCTCTCAAGGCCAGGTCCTGCATATGCTGTTCATATGCATCCCACTGCTTGGGGCAATGCCATCACTGCACCAACCCGAGTACAAAGGAGATGATCTTCTCGTCCTCCTACTTAGTACACACAAGCACACCCTGTAAGAGGCAGGCCTCCACCAGTTCTCTTACATACACTTGCTCACCGCTCTCGGCCTCCTAAGGTCAGACCACTTGCTCGAGCCCGGACTGACCCCTAGGTCACTCGTGATACTTCTTCAAGGGGCGCACACACGTCGCCATTTCAGATAGCCCCTCCCCCTCGACTCAGGCGTTCTCATGGGTAAACCCTGCTCCTGCCTGCTCCTCCTTCGAGCAAGCACCTTCAGCCATGGTACTCGAAGACCTTCCCCAAGAGCACCATCCTAAACCCACCTCGTCACTTTAGTCGTGTCTTTGGAGCCCACAAGAGAGCTCAGGGAAAAGACTTTATGGAAGATCAAATCCTTCATCCTCCCCAGCCCAAGATGACTCTAGTCCTTGGCCCTCATCCTTTTCCGTACCTGATGGAGACAACTCTCTCTTGTGCAAGAAAAGCTGACCAGTCGCAGGCCCGATCACAGTTTTTTCCGTGAGGTCCATCAAAACCTCAAAGCTAAACATGATAGGGGTCTACGAATTCTCACCAAGCAAGTGACCAAGGCGGTCGGGGTAACCAGCTCTGATGACCCTCTTCGCCTAACCCCCTTCAACCCTCTTCAGATGTCGAAGCCTGAAGAAAAGCTCCATGAGCCCTACACTATTGTTTGTGTCGTAGAAGATGACCCAACCCCTCAGTAGCCATGGTCCTAAGACCGTTGAGAGCTGGTCCTCATACATTGGTCAGGTCTCGTTTCCCTCCGATTATAAGAAAGGGAAGTTTCCCCTATTCAACGAAACCACGTGCCCAAATCAGCATATCGCCCACTTCCAAGCAGCATATCAAGAATCAGCGGTTGATGGGAGACTCCTTCTCCATTAGTTCATTGAAATCCTTGACGACCTAACATTTCAGTGGTATGCTCAACTTCCCCCAAACTCAGTGTATACTTGGGAGGAAATGGAGCAGCTGCTCCACCAGCATTTCTATGAGGTCAGAAGAGAGGTTCAAACCATCGAGCTTCTCACCCTGACACAAGACCCTAATGAACCCGTGGACCAGTTCATATCAAGATGGAGAAATTTAGCTATTAGCCATCCCAATCCCATGCCTGAGAAGGAAGCAGTCCAAACTTGCGTGCAGAACATGCGACTTGAAATTGCTCTACACATTGAGCCCTCTAATCCGACTTCCATGTCAAAACTGAAGTCTATCACGCCACCACGGCAGGTCACGACAACCGTCTGCAAGCTTGGAGAACAACTGGGGAAATGACAGCTCTCGGACTAACACCCAGGGCAGCCAGTAAAAAGGAGTGATAAGTGCAGCTGTCATGGACACAAATCCAAAGAAGGCTCCCTCCCATACTTTAGACCCCTCCAAAGGGGTGAGCATAGTAAAGACGACTCGTTAGACAACCAAGCAATAATAGTCGTACAACCAAGTACCCCCACTGGTGAATCATAATCAGGATGATTATTTCACCTAGCATAAAAACAAGGTCTACCCCATTGAGAAGAAATGGGTCCCTGCACCGTTCTGGTTATTATTGGGACAAAATATGATCGAGCTTCCAGAAGCCAAGTTCCCTAAACAAGTTGAGCTCGATACTAAGACTAATTATTGTGCCTATCATAGAAGGATCAATCAGCCCACTGATGACTGCTTCGCTCTAAAAGATTATATTGAGGCCCTGATTCAGAAGGGTCAGATAAAGCTTGAGGACTTAAAGAAGGCTTTCGGGGCAGTAGAAACCTCCCATGTAGTAACCATCCAAGAGGAAGACGAATCCCCTGGTATACTTCATGCCTTATTTGTTATAATGCTTCAAGAAGGTCTAATCATACCAAAACAAGCAAGGCAACCTTGATGCTTGGCTTAGGGGACTGAGGACCGTTGGTGCCCGTACCATCTGATATGGTGCCACCACCTGTGTGAATGCACCAGTTTTCATGATATATTCTCAAAAGAAATGCAGGAATGTCAAGTGTTTTACAACGTCTTAGTAAATGGCCACTGCTCCATTGGTGCAAGAGGATCTCCCAACACAAAATGATTCAGACTCTACTGAACCCTCGATTTCCTAGCCATGGATAGTCCACCATTGGCGAAGTAGACTCAAGTCCTTAAGACGAGAAGCAGTCTGCCAAGCTAGGGCTGTTCACAAGCCCAGTGAGACGAATCAAACACCATCTCAAAAAACCAGAAGGAGATGAGCACCAAGAGCTGCTCGTCGGAGAAACAAGACTTCATCCCTAGCACGATCCTTCGTCCTTCTCCATCCCATCAAGAAGACGTCCCAAAGTAATCCTCTCCTAAGAGCATGTACAATGAGGGTGATGATGTTAAAAGCATTCTCCAATGGTTTAAGCAACAGCAAGAACTAAAAGACCACTTTCATACATCCAACCTTGGTGATGACGTAAAAAGCTACCCAGATCGGTCTGATGAGAGGAACGACCTTATAATTCCCCCACTTTCTAACCCTTCTCGTTCTTCTTCTTCTGCTTGTCATCCTTCCTCTTCTATGTAACGACCCAAATTTATTGAACATGGTGAGCACGTGTGGTGATGAGAAGAAGAGACAAATGCCACACATGGGAGAAATCACTATTGCACGTGAAGCGAGAGGAGCGCCACGCATGAATTGGGCTATTGCCAGCTGAGAAATGGATTAGCACCGACTGTTTTGTGTGTATCACCGATTCTGTTGTTTTTAGTGTCGGCTGAATTGTGTGTAGCGCCCGTTGTGTTGTGTGTAGCACCGGCTGTGTTGTGTGTAGCACCGGCTGTGTTGTGTGTAGCACCAGCTGTGTTGTGTGTAGCACCAGCTGTGTTGTGTGTTGCACTGGTTGTGTTGTATGTAGCACCGGCTGTGTTGTGTGTAGTGCCGATTGTGTTGTGTGTGTAGCATCGGCTGTGTTGATTGATGGGAACGGGGCTGCGTGTGGGTGGTGTATAATAGTCAAGGGAGTTTCTTCTCTCTCATGTGTGCCAAGTGGTAAAGGCTGTTGTACCTACAATGACGATTGTCTCCCATGCTTGTTGAGCCCATAATAACGATGTCCCCCATGCTTGCCCTTCTCTCCTCCTCTTGCATACCACTTGTTATTTGTGTGATGCCACTTGTCTATTACATGCTGCCACCATATGTGATTATTTATACGCCCCACCACCCATGAAATGGGGTTTCGAGCTGTCAGACACGTTCACCTCTCCTCCCTTTGTCATTTCACCATTCCAAGCCTTGTCCCTCAAGCTTGGACCTTAGCCATTGGAGCTGGGTAGTCAAGGTGAAGTTCGAGAAAGACTTTGGAATTTCATTTGCAGTAGGTAAGTGGATCTAGCTTCCATGTTTTCCTACTTTTTTTTTATGCATTCTATTTAGATCATCAAAGTGAGAAGCCCAAGCATGAATATGGATGTGATGGTAAATATGTGTCAGAATGCATGACATTGAGATCTGGCTGGAATGTGCCCTTTATTTTCCAGAACTATGACTCTTATTTGTGTGATTGGTAGAGTATTGAAAATATCTATGATGGTTATGAAATTTGGTGGGAAAGAACCACTGTGAATCTACTTTAAGATGGAAAAGACCATATTTTAATATCTATTTTAGTTTGGATGTTATTAGACATTTTTTGAAGTATGCCAAAACTGTGAAATGGAAATCCAGAGAATTGATATACGTTTATGATGAAATTTTGACTAAAGCCTAAAATCACCACCATGTGAAAGGTTTATGAGTCTACTTTGAGTTTGGTGTTTATGACTAGCTGAAATTATTGATAGTTTGGAAGATATGGCTCGTTCTATGCATGTATGTCACTGTTAGCAGACTATGATAATTTTTAGGAATGTTACTTTTGTTATACTGAGAGTTTGACTGAGAAATTTGAACTCAAATGACACAAAATCATTGCCATTGGAAATATTAATGAGTCTATTTTAATGTTTATGTTAACATCTTTCTTTGATAATTTATTTATGTAAAGTTATATTTCGAAACATGCCAGTAGATCACTGTGGACAGTTTTGGTAAAAACATAGAACTGATGTCTCTGATGTCAAGAGTTTTGAACAGAAAAATGTGGTCTTTTTTCTTCCAAACCACTGCCGTTTGAAATTTTTTTGAGTAAGCTTGAGATCACATGTTTAGAACATTTCGAAATTCTCCCTAATTTGAATGTTATTTGATTAATTATAAAAATATGTCACTGTGGGCAGCTTTTGTAAAACTCAGAATTTATGCCTCTGTCCCCTAGCTACAGATCATCCTCTGAAAAGGTGATTAGCATACGTCCTTGTAGAATTGTTGGGTCTACCTCAATGGGTTCTACTTGGGTTTCGTACACTTATGGGTTAAAGAGAGCTTGAACCAAAGCCATCCTATAATCCTTCGAGAGCATGAGGGCATCGTAGACATTGACAAAGGCGGGAAGTTTCCATAGATGCCCTATCACATCATATTTCACCTTTCCTTGATCAGGGCCTTGTGATCTTAGTCCTGCCACCGATTTGGGTGGTATGTTGGGTTGAGGAGTAGGTGTGGGAACGATGTTCCATTGATTAAAGGAAACTTCCCTTTCTTATAATCTGAAGGAAACAGGACCTGATCAATGTATGAGGGGTAGGGCCTTTGATAAGGCCTTGCACCCTGTATCCCCATGATTTATCTATTTTTAAGCTATTGGCGACCATAGAATCAATTTCTATCTGAGAGATGGGATGGGGGATAGAATTGTCCTGTGTGGTACACCATCAGAGTGATGGGAATTGACCGCATGGTTAGCTGATTGTTATGCAACAACGATACGATCGATCTTTTCTAAATCGTGTGCATCATATCCTCGAACTTGTTCATGCTCTATTACTGCATATCACCGAGATCGCTTACGACCATTACGCTAATCGCTGTTTTGCTATTGAGGTCATTGTTATGGCAACAAAGGGCTTACGAACCTGACGGGTTGTACGTAGTAGGTCAGTCAGCAGGGGGCTAGCATGCCCTGACTGAACTCGACTCTTGTATGTTGATCATGTTTGGATCGATTCTTGATGGTCATGGGACCATGGCTTCTGAGCGGCTGGGTCTTTTTCTACAGCAATAACCACAGCACAGGGCTCATGGAGCTCTTCTTTAGGCTTCAGCACTAGAAAGGGGGTAGAAGGGATTCAGGCGAAGAGGGTCGTCAGAATTGTTTGTTTTGACTGCCTTGGGCACCTCCCTAATCAAAATTTGCAGACACCTATTGCACTAAGTCTTGAGGTTCTGATGGACCTCGTGCCAAAACTTCAATCTAGGTCGCGGCGGATCAGCTCTTCTTGCCCAAGAGAGAGCTATCTCCATTAGATGCGATAATAGATGAGGGTCATGAACTGAAATCTTGGGCTGGGGACGATGAAGGACTCGATCTTCCATCTGGTCGATGCCCCGAGATCTCTTATGGGCTCGAGAGACACGACCAAAGTGACGGGGCTCGTTCATGATGGTACTTTTAGGGAAACACTTCAAGTACCAAGGCTGAAGGGGTTTTCTTGATGAAGTAGGAGCAGGTCAGAGCAGGGTTGACTCATGAGGAGACCTGAGTGGAGGGCAAGAGGGCATCTGTGATGGCGACGAGTGTGCGTCCCCTGAAGAAGTGCTATGGAAGAACCTGGGGGTCAACTCGGGCTCGACCAAGTGTCTGCAAAGGAACAGGTAGATGCATGCCCCTTACAGGGTGCATTTGTGTGTGAAGAGTAGGAGGACAAAAAGGTCATCTCCTGTGTACTCGGGTTGGCGTTGCAATGGCGTTGACCCGAGCAGTCCGATGCATATGAGTAACATGCGTAGAATCTGTCCTTAAAAGGTTCAATCTTGGACACGGTCTAGAGGTAACATGAGGGTTGCCCCGAGGTGTGGCTCGAGTGGGTAACCCACGGGCCTTGTGATGTGTGGGAGGGGTGGAGACCGTGGGGTTTCCGCCTTGATGTGTTGGGCCTTCAAGGATGGAGACCAGTGGTGCAGAGATGTGGGGGGTAGCCTTATGGCGAGCCACAAAAGCAATGGAAAACTGTTTGCCGTTTACAGAAATGAACTTGGCAGCCTTCCAGCATACCTCAGAAACACGACCGACAATGACTTGCCAATGGATGGGTGCATGTTGTGCGGGGCAAGAGAAGTGCTGCCAATGCAGGGCACCTTGGTGGAGTTTCTTCCAGAGCGAGGAGATGGGGAGTGAGGGACTTTTAGGTCCCACCTCATGCCGGTCCAGGTAAAGATCTAAGAGCTAGACAAGGGGTCTTTGCTCAAGAGGATGGTTGGGAACAAAGTTGAAGGAATTTGTTCCCTAAGGACACTCGCGAATACAGGAATAAGAAAATCCTCGACCCAGATAAATAGGTTACAAAACCCGCAAGCCATAATAAAGTGTGTAATGACAATGAAAGCAGATAATAAACGAAGAAACTAGCCAAACAAGAGTGATCCTACTAAGGGGTAGTAAGTCCCCAGTGGAGTTGTCAAGCTGGTTAGGTACCTCGATCTCGCCCTTCTGATCCTTTTGGGATCGGGCGGCACACCTCCCGGGTTTCGAGAGAGGACCCGAGATGTTTCTTAGATCGCTCTCTCGGGAACCCCATTTGAAAACGGGGGCAGGTGTTACCAACTGGTGAGAGAGGAATTGAAAGGTGGGCTTGAGACTTACTTAGGCTGACTCGGGTGAGCGCCCTCTTCGATCATGAAGAAAGCCCCCCAGTATAAAATTGGTTCAGAATCGCCTCCTTTGGCTTGTATTCTTCTTGTTTTCTGCTTTTCTACAATCACACACATATATGGCAAAGGTTATAAAATAGGTGGGTTCCTCACAAGCGTGCGCATTCTAAAAGAAGAAGAGAAGAAAGACGGGGGAGAGAAGAATTCGACTAAGAGGATTAGAGCAGTGATGAGGCGGATGGATAATTGGCCTGACATGTTAGTCAAATGACCTCGGTAACTAAGATCGCTCAAAGGATTACTACTAGACATCGTTACCAATATCGACTAGCTAGGCACAATGGTCAGTCTATCATGGCAATAAAGCGGGCCAAGTAACCTTGACACAACGACATTGTAAGTAGACTACAGGACTACCATGAGAGGCTAATCTCAATCCTTCTTAGTTGAGCGAAAGAGTAGCTGAATTAAGGCTATGAGAAGAGAATAAGAAGAGAAGAAGGGAAAGAAAGGAGGGAGAAGAAAGGAAGAGAAGAGTATGAAAGACGAGAAAATAAAGGAGAGAGAGGGAAGGAAGGCACAGTCAGAGTTAAGCATTACCGACTATGTTTAGAAGGAAGAGAGAGAAATCTAGTCGGTGTTAAGCTTCACCGACTGATAGGAGAAGAGAGAGAAAACCAATAGGTGCTAGGTCTCACCGACTAACAGAGGAAGAGAGAGAAAATCAGTCGGCATTAGGTCTCATCAACTGATAGAGAAAGAGAGTGAAAACCAGTCAGCGCTAGGTCTCGTCAACTGATAGAGGAAGGGAGAGAAAACCAGTTCACGCTCGATCGCGCCAATTGATAAAGGAAGGGAGAGAAGACCAGTTGGCGCTAAGTTTCATCGATTGATAAGAGAGGAGAGAGAAGATTAGTCGGTGTTATGTTTTGCCTGTTGACAGAATAAGAGAGGGAAAACTAGTCGATGCTAGGTCTTGCCGACTGATAGAAACAAGGAGAGAAAAAGAGAGAAGACCAGTCCATGCTAGGTTTCACTGACTAACAGAAGAGGAGAGAGAAAACTAACCAACGCTAGGTCTCATCAATTGTGACAGGAGAAAACCAACTAGCGCTAAGCCTCGTCAGTGGTGACAGGAGAAAACCAACCTGTGCTGAGCCTTACCGTTTGCATTAGAAGAGGAGAGATGGCGATAGAGATGAGAAGAAGAGAGAGAAAGAGATAGTTATGAGAAGGAGATAGAGATGAGAAGAGAGGAGAGAGAAAGAAGTGAGAGAAAGGGGAGGAGAGAGAAAGTTACCTGCTCGAAAGGTACCGACCCTTTTCTTCTCTCTTCTCCCTCTCTAAGACGTACTCACAAAATCAAGCAGGAATGAAAATTTTATTGATTCAATCCAAAAAAGTACTGAAAGTCCTTATAATTTAGCTTTGCATGTTTATATAGAATTGGACTAAAACATGGGTGCACGCCCAAAAACTAGCTAGAATTGAAGATTTTGTCGTGCAGGTGCATGTCAAAAACTTGCCTTGTGGGTGCACGATCATGTTGCAACGAACATAGCTTGATTTTGCGTCCGGATGAAGATTTCGTTGTCTTACGTTTTTGACCGAAATCTTGAAGTCTGGTGGCTGGAATTTATAGTATCTTTGATGCCTTTGTGTGTGAAATCCAACCATTCATCGTACGCGAGGTTCGGACTAGAGGTAGCCTCGGCCCTCCACATATAATGCAATTGGTTTCATGCCGATCAGGTATCCGAGCATAGTGATCTGGCTGCTCGAAGGAGGCGTGTTGCTGCTGAACTTTTGGCAAATCCCTTCAAGGATCAGCGAATTTCATTTAGTTTTTCTCTTTGCTTGGATGTCGTCATGGGGCGTACCACTTATCGAATTGTTCGTTTTAATGAGACGGACACACTCACCAAATTTGGGAGTGATCCGACTTGGAAAGAGTGAGATATAGGCCCCAAAAGTGACTGATCATGACTGTAAAAACAACCACCGTGAATGGTGTTTGGTGCAGTGAGGCCACATTGGAATAGTGTGCAGCCTACCCCTTTTTAGTCTGTAACCCACAACTTTATCTTGGAGTGCCCGATTAAGATGAAACTTGACCCATAGGGGTTCTCGACCATGTCAGATCTAATAGTGATGGTACCACAACTATTTGATGCACCAAAAGTATAGCTCTAGTTACGGGGTCCATTTTAAGGTGCTAGAGACCGATTTTGCTGAAATTGTTTCTTTGTGTTCACTTCTTTAGACATGTTTGATCGTGATGAAACTTGGTACGTGGTCTTTTGAAGTACTAATGAAGATCTTGACCAATTCTGGGGCCATTCTGATACTGTTGGGAATTTCCACTGTTTTGTAGGCTTTATTGTCCTATTTTCTACCTGGGACCAAGGTACTGAAAAATATGTTCAAACACACACATCTGGGCCATGATCATAAGTTTAAAGTCATGTGATAAGGATTGTGTAGTTTAAGGTCATGCAACTAGACCTCCGCTATAGTTTAAGGTCATATAGTTCAGACCATGGTCGTATTGTTTTGAGTCATGTGACAAGGACTTTACAGTTTAAGGTCATGCAACTAGACCTATGGTATAGTTTAAGGGCACATAGTTCAGACCATTGTCGTATAGTTTTGAGTCGTGTGACAAAGACTATGGCTATGCAGTTTAGGGTCATGTAGCATGGATCGTGGTAGTGCAATTTAAGGTCATGCAGCACAGACTATGGCAGTGTAGTTTAAAGTCATGCAGCGTAGACAGTGGTAGTGCAGTTCAAGGTCATGCAGTGCGAACCATGGTAGTGCAGTTTAAAGTCATGTAGTGCGGACCATGGCAGTGTAGTTTAAGGTCATGCAGCTCAAACCATGGCAGTGCAGTTAAAAGTCATGCAACACATATTGTGGTAGTAGTGGTGAGGGGATGTGACTCCATGGGGGAATAGAGTTGTCACTGAAGACTGGGCTCCCTAAGGAGTGAGATTGTGATGTAGGGAATGAAATTCCTGAGGGTGAGCGATGATGGTCGAAAGGGGAGTGCCAAGGCCTGTGCATGACACTAAGTGTGGAGTGTCACATTCATCAACAAGCATAGGTGATGCGTTAAGTCTCTTGGTGAAGCACGCGGTAATAGCCCTTGACATTCCATGCGGTGGTGATCTATGGACGAGACGTACGGCGATGAATGCTGGATGAGATCCACGGCGATAATCTCTAGATAAGATGCACAATGATAGTCTCTGGTCGAGGCGCTCGGTAAAAGTCTTGATGGGGCACACGGTACTAGCCTTCTGATGAGGCACGCGATGCAAGTATTGATGAGGCACATGATGAAGATGCTTCGGGCCTCGGGTTAGGCCCGCCCCAGCCTAGTCTTATCGCCATCAAGAGCTGGGGACTGGATCATCATTCCGAGTTTGTCGGTGGCAGTCTTTGGTACTACGGGGTATAAGGGGAGAAACCCCACTTTACTATTTTAAGAAGGGTAAAACAGTAGAAAGATATTTAGAGTGAGAGAAAGCTAAAGGTTCTTGGCGAGGGATTTTCGATGAGCACTTCCCGGCCAAAACTTATAGAGACAGGTCCTTAGGGATTATTTTTGGCAAGCTTCAAGAGGTGCGAAGCTTCGCAGCATGATTGTGAAGAATTTTCATTAAGTGTCGAGGCTTTCTGAGCAAGGAAGAGGGTCTCCCAGGGCCTTAATAGAATTTGTAAAGGTGCCCTACCGGGGTTTGAGTGCTGCTCCAGCCGTTCAGCTACTGAAGTGGAGGTCGTAGAGAGTTCAGAAGGCTTTGTCAACTCTCTGGTTGTTGGAGGAGAAGGACAAGGGGTTGCATTGAGCTCACCAGAAACTTAGCGAAATTTTGATGAGCTTTGGTGAACTACTGAAGTGGGAAACCAGGGAGAAGGGCAATTCACTGGGTCGCAGGGACTTAGGGGAGCCTTTTTGGGGACATTCGATGGTTTTTTGCTAACTCCAACAACAAATAGAAGGTAGGAAGGATTTTCCAAGTAGGCGAAGGTGTGTTTTCGGTGGAACCCGAAGGATTGCAAGGAAGGCAAAAGGTCGCAAAAGGGTGGACCGTCGAAGAGGGGTGACTATTGGGGAACCGAAGAGGCGTCAATGCCCCTCGAAATAAGGGAACATTGGGAACTGGGGTGCTTCAAAGTCACGCATGCCATTAAGTCAAATGCAGCGATGCCTTTGCACGTCCCTGGGTCACACATGGTGATAGCCACACCAGGGGGCATGAGGCTCGCGACGATAGTCCCACGCAGCGTTAGCATATCCGTGGTGATGATAGAACACGGTATTGTGTTGTTCACAAAGTTGACCTCGGACGGTGATCTATTATGGGGGTCAAGAGTGATGGCAAATGGGGAGGCCTTTCCACCGCAGTGTGTTGGAAGCTAAGTCCTCCAACACAACTATGAAGTCCATATTATTCTATGGAAGGGGGTCTACTGTGAATAGGGTATTCTCTCCATCCTAGGCCAGTTCCTTGCCAGAGAAGTTTGCCTTGTATGTTTGATATACTCATCAGATGAATTGAAGCTGACTCGGAAGTGGTTGACTTTTTTCTTTTGGCCTGTAACCATTCTCCTTAGCAGGACTAAGGCTAACTTCTCTAAGTGGTTTTACGACTTCTTCATGGGGCAGGCATTTCTTTGGTGGGATTACTTCTTCTGTACGATGAGGGCATTTTGTCCTCTTATCCTCAGATGCAAGAGCAACACCACTGGCTTTGGTTTGTAACCGTCCTCTTATCCTCAGATGCAAGAACTTTGTAACTTCTCTGACAATGGGCCTTTAGTTATAACTTGCAACTCTTTCTAATGCGATAAAAGAAATGAATTTCCTTTGAGTTGGCTCGATGTTTCCCATCTTCATTTCAATCTTTTTATTGCACACACCGCACTTTATTGCCATGTTAGGGATAATACTTCTTTAAATATCGTTCATTCAAAGGGGGCATCACCTCTTCTTCATCAGAGTTCGTCAGCAGATAGGCCCCACTTGGTGTAACCTTCTTGATTAGAAATGAACCATCCCACTTAGGCTTGAACTTTCCTTTGCGAAGCCCGTGTATGACGATCGGTTTCTTGACTGCTAAGACTAGGTCCACACAAGAGAATGAACGAACCTTGACATACTTATCAAAGGCTCTCTTCATTCTTCACTGATTG
This sequence comes from Amborella trichopoda, assembly GCF_000471905.2. Next base: position 5,390,339 of record NW_006498846.1, read on the forward strand.
AGCTCGAGGTTCCGTTGGGCCTCTAGTCTCTTTTCATCAAGGTCATCCAGCTCTTGCGAGCAAAGCCTAACCCTCTCATCCTCATTTAGTCCCTGATGTATAGCAACGCGCAGTGAGGGTATTTGAATATCGAGGGTTAGGATCGCCTCACCCCCATAGACCAGGGAATAAGGGGTGGAATTCGTAGCATTGCGAGTGCTAGTGTGATAGGCCCACAGAGCTTCAGGCAACTTCTCGTGCCAGTTCTTCTTTGACTTTAACACCGACTTTCGGAGCACCTCGCACAAAGTCTTGTTGAATGCCTCAGCTAATCTGTTGACTCGAGGGTAGTAGTACATAGTCGAGTACTTCCACTCAAAATAGAACTGGTTGACTAGGTTTTCCACATGTTGGTTCCTGAACTGAAGGCCATTTTCAGAAATTATTTGGTCCGAGACCCCAAATAGGTAGATGATGTGGTTACGCACGAAATTAGCCACAACAGTCCCTAGAACCTATCTGAGAGGGACTGCCTCAGCCATTTGGAAAAGTACTGTCCTCGTCAGAATGAAGGCATGATCCAAAGCAGAAGGACGGTCGAGGTGTCCTACAATGTCCATGCCCCACTGGAAAAGGGCCATGATGTCACTGTAGTATGGAGAGGCTCTGGGGGCTGATGAATGAGACTTGAGTGAATTTGGCACACCTGGCATCTTTTGGTGTAGTTTTGGGCGTCAGCTACCATGGAAGGCCAGTAGTAGCCAAGTCTGCGTATGCGCTCATAGAGCATAGGGCCGGGCTGACGCAACCCACATTTGCCCAAGTGTAATTCTTCGAGTACTTTGCTTGCCTCTTGTGCATCGATGCATCTGAGGAGGATTCCGTCAGATAATCGACAAAAGAGGACATCCCCATCTAGAAGGGTGTACTTGGTGGACATCTGTCATACACCATTGCGTTCCCCTCGATCTTGAGGCAACCTCCCATGTTTTACGAACTACATTGTAGGCTCCCTCCAGTGTTCTACTTGTTCAACCTCTGCACACATCGGGTTGAAGAATCTGGGCTCTTGCTCCCTTGCCTTGGATTCTTTTCCTTGGGAAATTTTCTGCTCTATCTTTATGACATCCCTAGCCACGAGAAGTGCCTCGAATGGGTAATGTGGGCAGTCAGGAAAGACATTCCTCTCATTGTCTGCGTCAACTTCGGTTCTCAAGTCGACGGGTCTCAATTTCGTTACCCAGACTGGAGTAGGCTCCATTGCAGACAATTGGATGGTGGCACCGAGCTTTGAGAGCGCATCAACCTGCGAGTTTAGCCTTCTAGGGATATGACTCAAGGAGAAGTCATCGAACTCGGACATGTAAGTTATGGTTGTGTCATCATAAGGCTTGAGAATATCCTTCCTTATGTTATAAATCCCCTATAGCTGTCGTATGACCAGTTCAGAGTCGCCAAAGATATTTAGATGCTCTAAGTCTAGCCCCTGGGTGATCTCCAGTCCTATTATGAGGGCTTGATACTCGACTTCATTATGAGAAAATGCCTCTACAAGTGAGAAGGATAGAGGAATTATTCCTCCACTGGGAGACAAGAACACAACTTCGGCACCCCCTCTATCAGACTTGAATGCTCTGACAAAGTATATTTCCCACGACTGAGTTAGCGGTGCATAGAAAACTTCTTCATTCGAGAGATCACTTGACATGGGAGATTCTGAAGGGACTGGGTGAGCCGCAAGGAAGTATGCTCGGGCTTGACATTTAATTACCTTATGTGGTACATACGTGATGTCGAACTCCATCAGCAATAGTGCCCAATTGGCCAAACATCCTGACAAGCATGGCCGGGTCATAAGGAACTTGACCGAGTCTGCCTTGGAGATTAACTTTACCTCGGGATCGAGCAAGTAATGACGGAGCTTCTATACAACAAAGATCAAGGCTAGGCACATTTTTTCAATGGGAGGATAATTCTTCTCGAGCCCTTGCATTCTGCGGCTGAGATAATAGAACGCTGTCACATTCCCTCTATCATTGTTCTATGCCAAGAGTGCCCAGAGTGACTCGTCTAGGGCATCCATTTATAAGATGAGAGGCCTTCCTAACACTGGCATGGAGAGTATTGGTGGATTCAGCAAGTACTGCTTTATGTCCTCGAGCACAACTTAACACGCTTCATCCCTTATGAAGGGAGTGTCCTTCTTTAAGAGGTGTGAAAAGGGACTACATTGCCTTAAAAGGTTTGAAATGAACCTCTGAATGCATACGAGTTGTCCTTGGAGAGACCGTAGTTCATGGAGGGTCGTTGGCAGTGGCATGTTATGAATTGCATTGATTTTGGCTGGCTCGAGCTTCAAACCACAATATCTCAAGATAAATTCTAAGAATTTTCCTGAGCATACACCGAAGGCGCATTTCAAGGGGTTCGTCTTGAGCTGGTGACGCCGCAACCGATCAAACACATTTTTAAGGTCTTGCACATGAGTGACTTTTGTTTCAGACTTTACCACCAAGTCATACACAACGCTCAACCTCCTTATGAATCATGTTCTTGAAGATGGTTGTCATGGCTCGTTGGTACATGACGCTAGCATTGTTTAGCCTGAAAGGCATCACAGTGTAGCAAAAAACATCTTTTGGAGTTAAGAACGCAGTGGCCTCCTCATCCTCTAGCGCCATCCTGATTTGGTTGTAACTAGAAAAACCATCCATAAAGGAGAAGATTTGGCAATGGGTTGTGGAGTCAACCAGCATCTCGATGAACGGCAGGGGGAAATCATCCTTGAGACAAGCAGTGTTCAAGTCACAAAAGTCTATGTCAACCCTGATTTAGCCCTTCTTCTTCTTGACTGGGACGACATTCGCTAGCCATCTTGGGTATTTGACTTCACATATGAATCCAGCTTGCCTAAGCTTGTTCACCTTAGCATTGATCTGCATCTTGAGGTCGGGCATAAACCTTCTTGATTTCTGCTTCATGGGTTTGATGGTTGGATCAATACCGAGGCGATAGACAGCAATCTAGAGGTCTAGACCGGTCATCTCATGATAATGCATGGTGAAGACATCTCGATTTTCTTGAAGGAGGGAGATATAGCTTTCTCTCTCTTCCAGAGACATCTTTCCAGAGATGAAGGTTGGTCTTGGGTCTGCCTCATCCCCCAGGTTGATCTCTTCAAGCTCATTAGCTTGTAGCCCGTTTGCCCTCTTCTCACTCTTCGAGAGCTTCTTGGAGTTCCTCGTCGGGGGACTCAAAAGGGTTTTCTTTGATCTCAAATATGGCCACCCATGATTCTGACATCTCGACCTCTAGGAAGGCACAATGGGGGAGAGGACTGGTCTCTGGCTGGTTCAGTCAATGGAAGAGTTGGCTTCAAGCGGTACTTGCCCCGAGTGGGGCAACACCCCATGTACTTGGATCATGTGACAGGCCTCGTAATAGCTGGAGCTAGAAAGTGGTTTGGGTTTTTTCTGCTTTTCCACGACGTCGACGGTTGTCGAGAGTCCTGTTGCCTGGGTCAGTATTTCTCTAAGGCGTTCTTGTTATGGTGTGGTGAGGTTGGTGCCTCTGAACTCTTTGTTTAGAGTGTCAAAATCTGGGGACCATCGAGTTGTACCTACAAAACGAATAGAGGAGGGGGAAGGAGAAGAGGAGTTAGAACATCCCAGGTAGCTTTTTATGTCGTCGCTAGAATTGGACGTTTGCAGGGGGTATTTAAGGTCATGCCTCTGCTTTGACCATTGTGGGGTGCTTTTAATGACCTCACCCATTTTGGTCAACCCTGAGATATTAATAACTCAGGGCTGTCTGCCTGATTGGACGATAAGATGAGACAAGCTGCGCCTGGGATGAAGTCCTGCAAGGTCGACAGTGGAGGAAGGGGCCTGAGTAATTCTTCCTCGACTAGTGGCTGAGGAAGATGATTCCTTTGGCGGGTTAACCTAGGTGCTCACCATCTCCTTCAAGATCCTTAAGGGAGTGTTTGGATCACCCTAACAAGCTGGTGAGTGGCCCTAGCTTGGTAGACTGCCTCACGTTTCAGGGATTTGAGCTTACTTCGCCCATGGTAGACTTCCCCCGGGCTGAGAGATCGAGGGCTCTGAAAGGTCCAGTGCATGCTCGTGAGGGGCTTGTAGTGGGGCTTCCTCTTGAACTAGAGTGAGGGCTGGGACGTCTCTTGAGAGCACCGCACAAACGATGTGGCCATGCTGGACTTTTTCCGTGATTATGGCCTCAAACCCAGTGCACTCCTTGAGTTTGGGACCCCACACTTGGTGATAGGGGCACTAGAGTATTTTCGTGCCCTGGTCAAGACGCTTAGGCTATCTGGATGACTTGGGGGGGACAAGACCTTGCTGGAGCATTGCCTCAAAGAGGGCTTATAGAGGGTCTTGCTCAATATTTTGTTGGGCTTACGTCAGGGGGTCTTCTTGCACAGGCAGAAGAGAGACCTGAGGGTGTCTTGCCGAGTCGCTCTGAACCTCCTGATACTGCTGCATCTTTTCTGCCAAGAGTTTATGGAAGCCAGTGCACTTCCCAATGTCATGACCTTGTATTTGGTGGTACGTGCATTAGAGGTTCTCGGTCCCTAAAGGCAGGAACTTGGGCTGCCTTATCGGCTTTCGGGTGGCGATCCCTTATTCGAGCATTATAGAGAAAAATGCACTAAGGATAGCGGGTGCCCCGTCGTCCTCTTGGATCGTGACTATGTGAGATGCCTCAACTGCCTCGAATGCCTTTTTCAACTCTTTAAACTTTATCTGGCCCTTGTTGATAAGGGTCTCGATAGAGTTGTTGAGCTTGTAGCAGTTGTTAGTGGGGTGGGCTACTCTCCCATGATAGGCGCAATACTTCTCATTCGACTCCTGCCCCAGCGACTCTACAATGGTGACCTTTGAAAGTTGGATCATGTTTTGTTCTAACAGCAGTTGGAGCAGTGCAGGGGTCCACTCCGTGTCAAAACCTTATTCCGGTGCTGGGTCCAGTAGTCATTTCACTTACTTTTTTTAGAAAGTGGGACCACATTGTAGAACTGCTGCTTGCCCCCTGTCTAAGGTGTCCATGCTTTAGAGAGGTCAAGAGTTTGAGGAGCTGTGCCTTTGGTGTTAGTCACAGCCATGATGATCACCGCCTTTTCATGCCCCGACTGTTGGAGCGAGAGTTTGAGCCGGAGGATTGACGAGGCTGCTGTGGTGCTTGAACAATCCCACAATATGAATTGCCTTAGAGATGAGCTCTGACATGGAGGGTGGATTGGATTGCTAGACATGTAGGGAGATCTCGGGAAGCATGTTTCGAATGCAAGTCTGGACTGCTTCCTTCTCGGTCATGAGAGTGGCAAGAAAGGTTGCCAACTCTCTTCATCGGGTGATGAACTTGTCAACCGGCTCACCAGGGTCTTGCATCAAGGTTAGGAGCATGATGGTTTTCATGTTCCTTCATAGAAGCGTCGATAGAACAACTACTCCATTTCTTGCCAAGTGTGCACCGAGTTTGGCAACAGCCGAGCATACCACAGGAAGGATGGTCCTTCGACAGTCTTGATGAAATGGCAGAGGAGGAGACGTCCCTTAGTTGCCGTCTCCCAAGAGGCCGCTTAGAAGTGGGCCGTATGCTGGTGAGGAGACGTGGTACCATTGAACAGGGGAAGTTTCCCTTTTTGGTAGTTCGAGGGAAACGACACCTGCTCAATGTACGAAGGATGCAGCTTTTGGTAGTGGCATCTCCTACATGCTCATGACCTTGTTCTTGAGGCTATGGGTCACCATAGCATCGATGTCAGTTTGGGAGACCCAGTGAGAAGAGGAGCTGTCTTGGGAGACCAGAGGGGGAGTCTTCCTAGGAGCTGTGTCCTCACCGGTCGGGGAATCAGATGAAGAAGGTGACCTGGACGCCTCTAGGCGCTCCATCTTTTCAAGGATGGCTTACATCATTTCCTCGAACTTGTTCATCCGCTCCTCCTGAGTGTCATTAGGTTCATTGATCACCATGACACTGACCGTTTCTTCTGGGAGGTCAGAGTCAGGTGATGCAGTGGACTGTCAAGGCTGGTGAGTTGTGCATGGTAAGTCTGTCTGGAGGGGCTCAGCTTGCCCCAATTAGACTCGGGCTTTGTATGCCGATCTTGTGAGGACCGGTTCTTGACGGTCTTGGGACCGTGTCTTCTGAGTGGTGATCACCAAATAGAATTCTTGGACTTGCTCAGGCTCTAAAGTTTGAAGAGGGAAGAAGGGATTATAAGGCAGGAGGTCGTCACGGGTGGCGACCTCGACTGCCTTGGGGGTTTCCCTGGTCAGGATCTACAGGTCTCTTTTCTTCTTGATCTTGAGGCGGTTGTGGATCGCATTTCAGAATCGAGCCTGAGACTTGGACTGCCTCGTTTTCTTCGAAGAGGCGAGGGCCATGTCATGAGTTGGAGCAAGAAGTGGGGCCCAATGATGGAGGGCAGCTTTGGTTCTTGTCTGGGAGGCTGAAGGCCTCTGTTTGACATCAAGTTGTTGCCCTGAATTCCTTTGTGAGGCCCCGGTGTTCGGTTGACCCGGGGCTAGCTCAAGATGGTAATCTTAGGGAAGACCTTTGAGTACTAAGGCTCGAGGTGCTTGCCCGGCATCAGGGAAGTGGTAAAGGAAGAAGTTGGTTCGTGACTCTACCTTAGTTTGGATCCAAGACGCACCTGTAAAGATGGCGCGTGTGCACCTTTAGGGTTAGCCGTCTGGGTGACTTGGGGGTCAGCCTGGACTCAGTCAATAGGTTCGACTTAAGGAGGCCAAGACTCATGAGCTTGTGTATGTGAGGGACGAGGCGGCAGCTTGTCTCTCACAAGGTGAAGCTGTGTGTGCCAGAAGGTAAGACAGAACGGTCGACCCTCTTGTGCACGAGGTGGCATAGAGCTAGCGCTGCCTCGAGTTATGGAAAGCGAATGCATGGCACATGTAGGGTTCCGCCTGAGAAGGCCTGGCCCTGGATGCGAGCTCAAGGCAACATGAGGGTTTCCTCAAGGTGTGGCTTGAGTGGATAGACCAAGAGCCTTTGAGTGTGTCCAAGGGGTGAAGACTTCAGGAACTCCTCCTCTATGTACCGATCCTCCAGGTGTGGAGGCTCAGAGTAGTGAAGGAGCACAGGGGGTTGCCTTGCGGTGAAGCTCAAGAGCGACAATAGTTTTCTTGCCTTACGCTGGGATAGATGAGGCAGCCTTCCGGCATACCCCAGCAGTATGATTGGCAAGAGATTTGTCAGTAGCAGCGTGTGTGGCAACATGAGTGCTATCCATGCAAGGGGCCTTGGTGGAGAGTCCACCAGGGCGAGAAAGCAGGGAGGCAAGGACATTTATGTCCCTCCTGCACTGATCTAGGTGAGAACCTGGGAGCCGGATCGTGAGTCCTGACTCAAAAGTAGGGTAGGGAAGGAGGCTTGAGCGACTCGCTTCCCTGAGACAACCACAAGCACGGGGATAAGAAAGTACCCGACCCAAATGAACGGGTTGAACGACCCAAGTGCCATAGAAGTAGGTGCAGAAAGTAAAAAGGAAATTAGTCACAGAAGAGAGAATGGAGTAAGGGGTGTAAGTCCGCAGTGGATTCACCAAGCTGATTAGGTTCCTCGATCTCGCCCTCCAAATCTAGGTGATCTGGCGGTATGTGTCTCGGGTTTCTGGTGTACCCGGGATTTGAGATCGCTCTTTCAGAACCTTGCTCGATGGCAAGGGCAGGTATACCACCCAATGAGAGAGGAATTTTAGGTAGGTTCAGGACTTACGTGGGCTGGTTTGCGTGGCCGCCCTCTTAGATCACGAAGAAAGTCCTCCTAGCTGCTTGAGCTGGTTCAGAAACACCTCCCTTGACTTCTAATCCTCTTGTTTTACTGCACAACACATATATAGTTAATTTGTAAGACAAGTGGGTCGAAGGGACCCACTTGTCTTAAGGCAATGCACGTTCACATGAGAAGGCGATGAAGTGCAAGATTCAGTGAAAGATAGAAAAGAGAAGAGAGCTTGACATAGGGATGAGATGAGCATGACAATCAGAAATTACCGACACAGAGTGATAGCAAGACGGGCATGGTTCTCAGGATCAGCACGACAGTAATACTACTCCAAACCGAGGTCGGCACCTTGATGATCAGCTAGGTCTACCCTCAGTCAAGTAAGAGGAGAAAGAGGTGAAGAGGAAAGAATGAGACAACAAAGAGAAGGGGAAATCTAGACGTCAATAGGCATATCGGTGGGCAATTCAAGGAGAAGACGCATCCCTTTGTGGACGGCGCTAGCCCTTGACGATGCACAAGGCGATAGTTTCTCCTAAGTTTCACGGCAATAGGTGCGAGACGTAGGGAGAACGACGACGAGCACCGGGCACATGCAGGAGGCTCACAGAAGATGATGGATGTTGCTAAAGCCTCTAAAGGGCGACAATAGTTATCGCCGTATATACTAGACACGCGACAGGGAGAGACCCCTGCAGGCGGCAACAAACCTTGCCGTTTGGGTTCTTCACCGAGACGTCAAAGCTATGTCTATGGGAGGTGATGGGCAGCGCCATCTACAGGCCTTGAAGGAAGAAAAAGATGAGTAGAAGGGGAAGGAGACTCGCACATTGCACTACCATCGCCACTAGCGCCCTGTGAGACCAAGAGAGAGGCATGCACGGCACTACCACTACTATGCATGACCCCTACGAGGAACTGAGATGAAGCAGAAGAAGAAGAGAGGGGAGAAGAAAGAGAGAAGAAGAAAAGAAATAGAACAAAGCAAATGTTTGCCTCAAACTTAGGAGTACCGATCAAAAGTTTCTCTCAACTCGCTCCCTCTCTCATGTGTAACACAACAATGGTAATAGAAACTTGTATTAAGTGAAAACTCTCTCTTGTGTGTGCATGCCTCTATCTCTTTTTTTTTCTGTGTACAATGATGATACATATATATAGAAGTGTGCCCCAAACTTGGGTGGATGATCAAAAGTAACCCTAATTTTTGAAAATTAAGATTAAATTGAATTAAAAGAAATTCAAAAATAGGGTTCAAAATGACAGATTTGACCTTTCCTAACAAGTTGTGGAATTCCATAATAGTCCATGTGTTGCTCTAGGACTTGCATGATATTGCATGGCTGATCCGGGGTCATTCTGATGCCTGGTTGATCGTAAGATGATTTTTTTCTTCTAGGGCTCGCCATAGCGATGATTTCATACCAACTTCGAGCCATGGATCATGTTTTTGGTGCACAGTCATGTGGATTGAAATTTGAGTAAATCCTGAAACTTTGGATCGATAGTGTGTTCGTTCCTTGATATTTTTTCTGTGTTTTCTTCGATGAATCACACTGAGCATGCCACTACGATCACGGGGCACCAAACACAGCTCGATTCCGTGGCCGAATTAAAGATTTTTCAAATTTGGAATTTTGGCCAGAATCAAGGATTCTGGCGACGACATTTGCAATCTATTCGTCAGTTTTGTGTGAAGAATCCAATCGTTAATCATGTATGGGTTTTAGGTTAGAGATCGCCCGATACGTTATGCCCACAATGGAATTGGTCTCGCGTCAATCAGGCTCGCAAGCGATGTGATTTGGCCACTCGAACGAGGCATGACGCTGCTGAATTTCCTACACTTTCTTGACAGATCAGCAACTTCGCTCTAGCTTTTCCTCACGTTCGGGTATTGTCAGGGGGTGTGCCACATATCGAATCGTTTGTCTTGACTAGACGAACATGTTCACCAAATTTGAGCATGATTTGACTTAGAACAAGTGAGATATGAGCGTCGAAAGTTACTAGTCGTGATTGTCCCTTCAATGGTGTAGTGTTATAGGGTGGCTACACGGGAATAGTGTGTGGCTTCTTATGTTTCACTCTTTGAATTATAACTTCTTCTTGGAATGTTCGTTTGAACTGAAACTTGACCATTATAGGTTTTCAACCGTGTCGGATCCAATGGTGGTGGTACCATAGTTCATCAAAAATCGCATTAGTCTTACAGTGTGCAGTTACATACCAGAGTACACATGGATGCTATATAACATGGGTATGAATCAGTTAATGGAGTATTACTTGTTCTTAAGATGACGTCTACCAGTTGTCGTCAAATAGTCTTACAGAATACAGAATTCAAATAAGCAGAACAGATTAATTTACTCCCAAAATAGAAGCCACATCGATCTGGCTAAGCCAACCTTGAGCTTAGGACTTCTCCCCTTTTTTAGGAGGGATGATAATGACAAGTGGGTGCCCCACTTCTCAATATCCTCACTCATGCACGTGTCCCAAGCGCGCTTTGGGGTTTTCGATAGGCTGAGGCCTTGCTAGTCAAGAACCTCACTTGTGCCTTAGGCGAGAGGGCGTTACACTACTATTAGAGCACCCAATGAGTAGTGCCCATCACAATTCGGGGACGCGACCCTCCCAATTATTTACATTACATCTCAACTCCACTCCTATCATAGGAGTCGAGGTACATAGTACCCGACTACCAATGGAAGACGCATTGTGTACTGGTCACAAAATCAAAATATCCACAACCAATGGAGGACCCATTGCGCAAAGGCCAGAAGTCACAGAATAACCATTTTCATATAACAAGGTTAGAATATTCACGACCAATGGACGACCCATTGCGTAGTTATCATGGCAAGTATAACAGTATAAATACGATAGAAATCACAATATCCATTACCAATGGAAAGTGACAACCCAAACTTTTCTTGGCCAGTAAGAATGCACATCGGGACAAGGAGGAAGGAAGGATCCAGCACCGACAATGTAGTGAGACTAGCGCTAGTTGTCTTGTGAGACCAGCTCTGGCTGTGTTTTGAGACCAAAACCGGCTGTACTCAAACTTTTCTCGGCCAGCTAGAATGCACAGTGGGATAGGGAGGAAGGAAGGATCCAGCGTCGACTATGTTGTGAGACCAACGTTGGCTGTGCCATGAGCAGAGGCCAGCACCGGCTGAGTTGTGGCCAGCACCAACTGGGGTGTGGGCAATGCCGGCAGAGCATACTATGCTATCACCGGCTATGTAGAGGAGTTAGCGTCGACTGTGTTTCACCATGAGCGTGAGCTGCCGGCTATGTTGTGGGCCATCGGGTGCAGCTGTATAGGGTTGTCTAAGTGACTTCCTCTTCTTTTATGAACGTTTTGTCCCTAGCTTGTTGGTTAGTGTGCCATGCCACTTGTTGACCATGTGTGCCCATGTATGCCACTTGTGAACTCTTGCACACCACTTGTCACTTTCTGCCCTTTCCTCTTTTATAAATAAATCCCTTGTCATCTCTCTAAGAGATTTTGCTCTTCTATCTCCCTCTCCCATGTTCTCTCTCTCTC
>NW_006498846.1:5401660-5427022 GCF_000471905.2 Amborella trichopoda
GTAACGTACTTCGTCTACACCACCTTACTTCTACTTCTTCTCCTTCCTTCCTTTACTTAATTAAATACCTTACGTCTACTCTCTCTACGTAGATTGTCTCTCTCTCTCCTCCTCCTCTCTCTCTCTCTCTCTCTCTCTCTCTCTCTCTCTCTCTCTCTCTCCCACAGTTAGAGCCTCAAGCTTTGGGATTTTGACCCTTGAGGAGGAGCTTGGTGGAGAGTAAACTTCGAGTTCTTGTGAGGTAAGCAGAATATGAAGCATGAATTGAAGCATGAATGATGTATGAATTATGTATGAATGAAGCATGAATCTAAGCATGTATGAAGCAAGATTTAGGCATGAATGAAGATTGAATTTAAGCATGGGATTTGTATGATATGCTAAGCACTGTTGTAATTTCCATTGAACTTGAAAATTGGTGGATTTATGCTATTGTGAGTCTAGTTTAATCTAGAAATAGTTTCAAATTGTTATCTTGCGTAGTTTAGAAGTTATACTTTGATTTTTGAATTGTGTTATGGCTGGACTGAGAAATTCCAGGAAGAATTGAGGTTTTTGTGACTCTTTGTTGACCTACCAAATGTTCTCAGCACTTCCTCAAAAGACTGCCAGTGGAAAGACCTCTGAGTCTACATTAAGATTCAAGCTTATGTCTAATTGAGATTCTTGATAGTTTGGAAGATATGCCTCAATTTGTGCATGTATGCCACTGTTAGCAGACTGTAATAATTCCAAGAACCTTGCTTCTATTGTACAGAGACTTTGCTAGAAGGTCATGCTTTGTCCTTTTAATCCCCAGTGGGTTAGTCTCGCACCAAGCTATCTTATCCTCCGAAGTCTGCTTACCTTCCATAAGCCTATTCCCCATGAAGTCTCATCTTTCGCCCAAAGGAGTCGTACTTGCCCCCTAATCCCCAGTGAACTCCTCTCTCTAATGTTTGCTAGCCCTTGTCGGGCCACCATCTGCATCTAAGCTCTCTTCTTGTGTATACCTTAATCAGTTTATCCCCAAGGAGTAAGATTGTTAACCACAAACCTATCCTCTATGGAGCTTCACCTACATGACGACCTACACAATGGTCCATGCTGCATGACCTTAAAATGTACAGTCTTAGTCTAAGTGCACGACCCTAAACTGCTTGCTCCAAACTATATGACCTTAAACTATAGAAGAGGTCTAGTTGCACGACCTTAAACTACATGGTCCTAGAGACATGGCTTTAACATTGCATAGCCATGGTCCAAGCTATGTGACCTGAAACCATAGTGTACATCCTTGCCACATGACATTAAAAGGCTTAAAACTATGGTCCAAACTATATGACCTTAAACTGTAGCGGAGGTCTAGTTGCATGACCTTAAACTACATACTCCAAGTTGCATGACTCTAAACTACATAGCCACGGTCCAAGCTATATGACCCTATACTATGGTGCGCATCTTGACCGGGTCTCGAAGGCATGACCTTAAACTTGCCCTCATACGTGCACACATGCTCAATATGTGAATTTTCATGCCTGTCTTCCCTAGTTGATCCGTCCGTGTGAGCACATCACCTTCATTGACCCCCAGTAAATCCATATCCCTTCATTACCATTCATCATTCCCCAGTGAGACTCACCCATGCTCACAAATACAGGGAGCCATCCCGCCATCCATATTCGCAGTCTGCTAGTGGGTCACCACTTTTCACCCACCATTCATCTTCATAGGTAGTCTCGTTCCATCTCCCCAAAGTGAGTCAAAACCACCACCATACACACTTTATGGCCTCCACGGATTGTCATTCATCACCACCATGGTCCTATGACCTTAAACTGTAGTGCACGTTTTGGCCGCAAGACGTTGAAAGGCTTCACACAGGTCCCGAAGGTACGACCTTAAACACACCTTCACAAATAAAAATAAAAATAACGGTCATGGTGTATACTTGGACAAGGGAACGCCATGAGTAAAAATGACGGATAGGCATGGTCAAGAAACCATGAGTGAGAGAGTTCCGTGAATAAAAACCTTGGCATGGTGAAACCCCGAAAGGGCACCGTGAGTAAAAATGGAAGAATAAGGGTGGATATGGCCGAAAGGTCATGGGTAAAAGAACCCCAAATAAAAGGAAGTTGGTGAAAATTTTCTCTACGGCGTCGTACCCCAAGTCCAAGTGAAAATCCGCGATGGACACTTGGACCAATAAACAGGTTGATGCAGCACTCGCCTCTACAGGCCACTTCAGCACACATTCAAAAGAAAAAATCCCTGGTATCACAATACCAGGATCCAAAAATACAAGCTTCAAGCAAGATTTCGACAACCTGAGTCCATTTACAAAACAGACTCAAAGGACAGAAGACTCGTAAGACAAGTCTCATGAAGAAGAGTACCATTCTGACAACATCACTAACGCACTTCAAGATGCTGAAGATGCCCCAAGAAAGCCAAGTCAGCCAGACCTTGGACCTATTATGCAACAACAGGATTGAGCCCTCAAGGGACGCCTCGGACAAAGAAGAGAGGTATCCTATTGTTGAAACTATTAGCAGTAGGCAGGGGTTATGCCCAAAGCCGGTCACCTTAATAAACTGAGGTAAAAAAAGATGTTTCATTAAATTACATTACATTACACACTAAAAGTAGTACAATAGAGTTCAGGGCCCTAAGGCTCAAAGTTACATAGTTCAAAGAAAGCAGTACAAATAAGGCTTAGATTTCAACTACCTAGAAGATCTAAAAATCCTTCTCCAAATGGCTACTTTGAACTTTAACTGCAACCCACACTCCCAACTCTGAACCTGTCATTTTCAATCTACAACAAGGAAAATAATGGAATGAGCTTTTAAGCTCAGTAAGCAGATCTAGTGTTATACTTTGGTAACAAGTCTACCCATGTGCAATAAACAGTTTACTGGATCATAATCAATGACAGTGCAGTAGTCACGTATATTGGTCATCAGATCAGTACTTCAATTATAAATCGGATATCTAAGCAACAGTGCATCAATTATAGGCAATATCATGCAGTGATTACAACTACAGTAAATCACAGCCACAATTCATTTGTTACACACTCACTCCCTAGTTCACCTTGTCCTGCTAGTAGAAGTCCTACCTATCAGGCTAAGCCAAACCCGTTGCTTAGGAATTCTACCATCCCACAAGAGGCAGGGTAATGACAAGTGGGGTAATCTGCTTCGTAAGACCTACAACTCTCACGCACAGTCCTCAGTGTGCATTGGGGTTTCGACAGGCCTTTAGCTTGCAAAGCATCAATCAATCACATATCTCATCTCATGAATGACAGGGAGTAACCCACTTTTCTCCCCTAACTAGTTCTTGTCATTGTCTAGGTTAGGGAACATGCCGGCATTACTGTCTCAGGGCATCAGTCTGCACTACTGATAGGTGACCCATTGCGTAGTGGCCAGTATTCATAAACAAAGGCCATTCTCACATCAATATAACAGAGTAGTGTTCATTACTAATTGGTGTCCTATTGCGTAGTGGTCATCATTAGGGCCTCATCTCTTTCTCAAGCATTCTATTCATTCATGCCAATTCAATGATTCATAACAGATAAATCACATTCTCTTCATATCAACATGGCAATTAACACAAAACATTCATTACATGAATCATAGCATAATATTTACACATGGATATCATCAACGACATTTCTGCACGTATCGCTAAACTTTCATCATGAAATAATCACATCAATATGACGCTTATCACTTTTCACATAGCGCATTGTTGTAGAGCATCATTCACATTACCTTGTGGCATACGCATGGCAATTATCATATAGCATTCGTACTTGTCACTTATCAGGGGAATTTTAACGTTGCAATGAATAGCTAGATAAGAGAATTTCAATGTTCCACTTATCACGGAAATGGAACCTCATTAGTTTGGTTGAAAATTTAATTCTAAACAAATAATAGTTGGTAAAAAACAGTGGGCAGTGACACACACACGCATTTTGGGGTATAACTCAAAATTTATAGGAAATTTCGAAAACCTCAAAACATGCAAATTCGAGCCCATTCACAAACCCTTCCAACGAGGTAATTTAAGGGGTTTTGGAATCCATTTGCTAGGGCAAAGGCGTGGCCCAAAACAAATCACAATTGCTGGAATTTATGGCGATTATGAACAGTGACATGTCTCAACATTTTAGTTCACATATTTCAATCTATACAACATTTCAATATGGCATATAAATAAAACTTGAAGTGAGCATGTATATCTCTCATCCAAGACCATTTTGGGCCTATTTGGGTGCCGTTCAGACTAAGAGCCCTCATGGTTACTGGGAACGTTTCCTTCCCACAAGTATTAATATGTTACTACCATGTTACACACCATTTTCAAGTCGAATTAGAAACTTTGGTGAGAATATTTCCTTTATAATTTTTCCAAGTTCATTGGTAATGAATGAATACTCATTAATTTTATTTTCCATGCATTTCTACGTTCTTGCATTTTAACCAACCATCTTCCTATTCTTCATATCCCATCACTCCACGAAAATCTCAAGGCATAACACTAAATCAACTTACGTAAAGGTCACGGTGCCCCCTAAACTTCCTTGTGCAGGTCACCCTTGCTCCCATGGCAGCCTCACTCTTAGGCCTTCACTTGCAGCTCGCCCCTTGCTACAGTCGGCAACCTCCCAGCGGCACTAGCAAAAGTCTCTCTAAAAAGAGAAAGTTTGAGGGAAAGAGAGGGAAACGATGCTGAAGGAGAGGAGCGGCATGATTTGTAGGCACATAGGTAGGTGAGGCCAACTGTGGCTGACGTCGCGAGGTAGTTGAGAAAAGAGTTGTGGCTGTCGTCACTCGCACGACGTTGACTGGTATGACGTGAGGATGATAGGCACGATGTGGCACTGACACCACTGACGGCTGCACACTTGACCAACTGCGCATGGTGTTACTCCAGGTGGCGACGCTCCTAACGGTAACACACTTGTGGCGATGCTCCAGACGGTGACACACACTCGTGGCGATGCTCCGGACAGCAACACACTTGCGGCGATGCTCGAGATGGTGACATACTATCACAAGCCCACCCTCAACCGCCCCATCCCTGATGCCGGAGGGCGACAGGGCAAAGGTTTGTGATCCCAATGTAGTGTTTGTTACACATGCATGAGCAGACTCAACGCCTTATTCTCGGTAATCAAGCAAACCAAGGAAAGTCGATGCTCAGAAGCCTAAAAATTTAAAACTTAGCAAATTCATAAGAAAAGATGTGTCATTACATTACATTGCACCCCAAAAGTAGTACAATAGAGTTCGGGCTCTAAGGCCCAGAGCTACGAAGTTCAAGGAAAGCAGTACAAATAGGGCTTAGAGCCCATCTACATACTAGACCTAAAAATCCTTCTCCGAATGGCCACTTCAATTTTTAGCTGCAACCAGCACTCCCAACTCTAAACCTGTCACTTTCAGTCTACAAGGAAGAAAAATAATGGAATTAGCCTTGAATCTCAATTAGCAGATCCAATGTTATACTCTGGTAACAAGCCAACCCATGTGCAATAAGCAAATTACTATATCAAAATCAGCAGCAGTGCAGTAGTCACGTATATTGGTCATCTGATCAGTACATCAATGATAAACAAGATATCCAAGAAACAGTACATCAATTATAGATAATATCATGTAGTTATTACAATGACAGGAAATTACAGTCACAATTTATTTGTTACACACTTACTCCCTAGTTCGCCTACTCTTGCTAGTCGAACTCCTATCCATCAGGCCAAGCCAAACCGGTTGTTTAAGACTTCTACCATTCCACAGGAGGGAGGGTACTGACAAGTGGGGTAGTCTGCTTCGTAATACCCTCAACTCACACACACAGTCTCTAGTGTGCATTGGGGGTTCGACAGGCCTTTACCTTTCAATCACATGTCTCATCTCAAGAATCACAGGGAGCGACCCTATTTTCTTCCCTAACCAGTTCTTGTCATTATGTATGTTAGGGTACATGACGACGTTACTGTCTCAGTGCATCAGTCTCCACTACCAATGAGTTACCATAAATAATGTTCATTCTCACAATGATATAACAGAGCAGTGTTTACTATCAATCGGTGTCCCATTGCGTAGCGGTCATCATTAGGGCCTCATCACTTGCTCGAGCATTCTATTCATTCATGCCAATTCAATGTTTCAAAACAGATAAATGACATTCTCATTATATCGGTATGGCAATTAACACGAAACATTTATTACATGAATCGTAGCATAACATTTACTCATGGATATCATCAACGAAATTTTGGCACCTATCGTGAAACTTTCATCATGAATTAATCACGTTAATATGACGCTTATCACTTTTCACATATGACATTGTTGTGGAGCATCTTTCACATAACCTTGTGGCATATGCACGACAATTATCATATAGCATTCATACTTCTCACTTATCAAGGAAATATTTAATGCTTCAATTAATAACTGGATGAGATAATTTCAATGTTTCACTTATCACAAAAATCGGACCTCATTAGTTTGGTTGAAAATTTAGTTTTAAACAAATAATAGTTGCTGAAAACAATGGGCAGCGAGATACCCACGCATTTTGCGGTATAACTCAAAATTTATGGGAACTATCAAAAATCTCAAAGCGTGTAACTTTAATTCTGATCATAGGGCTTTCCAGCAGTAGAAATTTGAGGACATTTGGACATTGTTTGCCAGGCCAAGAGTGCGGCCCAAAAAGAGTCACAGTTGCTAGAATTTACAGCGACTGTGAGTAGTGACATGTCTCACGCTTTAAGCCATATCTTTTGATCCATGCGACATTTTATCTTGATACAAAAATAAAACTTTAGCTATACATTTATATCTTTCATTTAAAACAAATTTGGGCCCATTCGGGCACCGTTTGGTCAATGACCAGCTCAGGGAAAAAGCCCGCACAGTTACTAGAAAATTTCCTTCCCTCAAGCATTAACATGCAATCACCATATTATACATCATCTTATAGATTGACTTAAGTCATAATTTTAGTCTTAATCTGTCACGAACCCACCCCCTGACCCCTACCATCTCATACCGGAGGGCGACAAGTTGCGGGATCGCTATCACAGAGGTCGCGAACGTCACTCTGCTGGGAGTGGCTCAATGCATATGATAGGCGAAATCAGAAACAAACCACGAAAGAAAAACTAAAACACCCACCAGAAACATAACAAAATATGGATATATCCATAAACAGTCTCCAAGTTCATAACTACAATATCCAGAATATTACAATCATCCAAGGCACTGCTGACCCACCATCAAAATACATAACTTCACCAAACAGCAACTGCAAGGCCAATGAATAAAAAACACCTACACAAGAACTACATAAGAATAGGGATCCACTTGTTGAGCGCAACCTTTCTGTCCACCAAACACGATCACCTCCTGCCACTCTTGACCTGCAGCAATCAATCTACAAGGGTGGAAGAAAAGGGATAAGCTGAAAATCCCAATAAGTAGATCACAACATTATGCTTCCCTGCCTATGAGTATTATCACACAACACCATTTGAACGTATTTTTCATCACCTTGGTCCTTGGTAGGAAGCAGGTCAATAAAGCCTACGAAACAGTGGAAAATTTCTGACACTCTCAGAATGGCCCCATAATTGCTCCAGATCATCATCAATACTTCAAAAGACCACTTGCCAAGTTTCATCACGATCAGACATGTCTAAGGCAGTGGACACAAAGAAACAGCTTTTGGAAAATTGGCCTGTTGTACCTTGAAACAAACCCTACAACTGGAGCTACATTTTCGGCATCTCCAATCCCTACGAACCCATCGCCATTGAATCCGTCACTGTTGAAAACCCCTATAGGCCAAGTTTCGGCTTGATCGGATACTCCAGAACAAAGATATGAGAAAATCATTGAAATAGGAGAGTTCGCACACTATTCTCGTATGGCCTCACTGCACCAAAACACTATTAAAGGTGGCTGTTTTTACAATCACGATCAGTCACTTTCAGGGCCCGTAACTCATTTGATCCAAATTGGATCACTCCTAAATTTGGTGAGCGTATTCGTCTCATCAAGACAAACAATTCATATGTGGCATGCCCCGAGACGATATTCGAGCAGGAAGAAAAGCTAGAGAGATGTTGACGATCCGTGAAGAAGTTACAGAAAATTCAGCAACGACACTCCTCATTCGATGAACCAAATCACGACGCTTGCACAACGGATTGACGCAAAACCAATTCCATTGTGTACGTAAGGTTCATGGCTATCATTGGCCGACTCACGTACAAGATGATGGTCAAATTTCATGCATGAAGCCGATGAAGTTACTGAAATTCCTGCCGCTGGATTCCAGATTTAGGGCAAAACTCAAAAGTAACGAAATCTTCATTCGGGCTTGAAATCGCGTTTCGATTGTTGCCATGCAATCGTGATGACATGCTTAGTGCGCTACGACGAATAAATCACCGAAAAACATTAAGGAAAGATCGCACTACCGATCCGAAGTTTCAAAGATTCAAACAAATTTCAAGTCCCGTGATCAAGACTCAAAAACATGATTCATGGCTCGAAGTTGGTATCAAAACAATCTCCATGTCGAGCCCTACAAGAAAACAATAATCTTTCGATCAAATGGGCATAAAAACAACCCTGGGTCAACCACAAAAACTCACACAAGTTCTCGGCCAACCACAAGGACTATTTCGAAATTCTACACATTGTTAGGTAGGTAAAAAACAGTCCTTTTGCACCCATTTTTAGAATTTCTTTTATTTCTATTAAATCTTAATTTTCAAAAATTAGGTCTAATTTTGATCAATCCACCCATGTTTGGGCACAACTCTGTAAAAACAGGCACTGCCACATTGTAAATGGACCGCCCACCACTTCTCCATCTTGAGTGGATTCTATGAAGATCCAATAAAATTTTGATCCCTTGCTTGAGCCTGTGAGTACGTCTCAGAGGGAGAGAGAGGAGAGAGAGGAAAAGGGTCGGTACCTTTCGAACAGGTAACCTTCTCCCTCTCTTCTCTCTCTTCTCTCTCTCTNTCTCTCTCTCTCTCTCTCTTCTCTCTCTCTCTTCTCTCTCTCTCTCTCTCTCTCTTATCTCTCTCTCTTCTCTCTCTATCTCTCATCTCTCTCTCTCTTCTCTCTACTCTCTCTCTCTCTCTCTCTTTCTCTCTCTTCTCTCTCTTTCTTTCTTCTCCCTCTCTTTCTCTCTCTTTATCTTTATCTCTCTCTCTTCTTCTTCCCATCTCTATATTTTTTTCTCTCTCATCTTCTCTTCTCGTCTCTATCTTCTCTAACTTCTCCTATAAACTAGTGAGAATTAGTGTCGGTTGATCTTCTGTTCTCGTCTCTATCTTCTCTAACTTCTTGTCAACTGGCGAGAACTAGCGTCAGTTGAACTTCTCTTCCTTCTTCTATCAGTTGGCGAGACCTAGGGCCAGTTGGTCTTCTCCCTTCTCTTCTTCTACCATGTGACGAGACCAAGCACCTGTTGGCCTTCTCCCTCTTCTTCTGCCAACTGATGAGACCTAGCGCCGGTTGGCCTTCTCTCTCTTCTTCTGTTAACATAAGAGACCTAGCGTCGGTTGGCTTTCTCTCTCTTCTTCTATCAACTGGCGAGACCTAGCATCTGTTGCCCTTCACTCTCTTCTTCTGTAAATTGGCGAGACCTAGTGCCGGTTGGCTTTCTCTCTCTTCTTCGATCAGTTAGCGAGACCTAGAGTTAGTTGGTTCTTTTCTTCTCTCTCCCATCTTTTGATTACAGTCAGCAATGTCTAGCGCCGACTGCATCTTCTCTCCCTTCTTCTCCCTCCTTTCTTCCTTCTTCTCTCTCCTTTTGTTTGTTCCCTTCTTCTTTTTAACTCCTACTCTGCTACTCTTTTGTTCCATTGAAAGGGATGAAGGTTAGCCTCTCATGGTAGTCCTGTCGTCTAATCGTAATGCTGTTATGCCAAGAACACTTGGCCCGCTCTACTACCACGACAACCCGATCACTGTGCCTAGCTAGTCGATATCAATAATAACGTCTAGTAGTGATCTCGTGAGCCAGTCTTAGTTATCGAGCCCGTTTTGCTACCACGTTAGGCCAAATATCCATTAGCTTAGTCATTGCTCTGATCATCTCGCTTGGTCGAATTCTTCTCTCCCCCTATTTTTCTTTCTTCTTTTTCAATGCGCATGCTTGTGTACGCTCATCAGAGAGGAAAAGGGTGAGGTCTGACTCACCTGTCCTGTAACCTTTGCCATATATGTTTGTGATTGTTGAAAAGAAAAAAATAAGAAGAATAAGAGTCAAGTGAACCAATTCCGAACAAGTTTTATTACTAAGGAGCTTTCTTTGTGATCTAAGAGGGCGCCCATGTGAGTCAGCTCGAGTAAGTCCCGAACCCACCTTTTAAACTCCTCTCTCACCGGGTTGTAATACCTTCCCCCATTTTCAAACGTGGTTCCCAGAGAGTGATCTAACAAACGTCCCAAGTCTTCCCCAAAACCTGAGACACGTGCGGCCCGATCCCCCAAGGATCTGGAGGGCGAGATTGTGGCACCAAATCAGCTTAGCGACTCCACTGGGGACTTACTACCCCTTTGTCAGATCCTTCTTGTCTAGCTAGTTTCTTCTTTATCTGCTTTCATCATCTTTTCATATTCACTTATGGCTACTAGGTTCTACAACCCATTCATCCGGAGCGAGGATTTTCTTATCCCCTTATTTGAGAGTGTCCCAAGGGAACAAGGTCCTTCGACTTCGTTCCCGACCATCCTCTTGAGCAAAGACCCCTTGTCTAGCTCCCAGGTCTTAACTTGGACCAGTGCGAGGAGGGACTTGAAGGTACTTCTCTCCCCATCAAGGAAGCATGGTGGCACTTATGTTGCCCCATACAGCATGCACCCAGCGACCGACAAGTCACCTACTGGTCATGTTTCTAAGGTATGTCGGAAGGCTGCCTAGTCCCTTTCTGCAAAAGGCAAGTGAGTTGCCATTGCTTCTGTGGGTCTCCATAAGGCCACCTCCCAAATTCCTATACCAGTGGTCTCTATCCCTAGAGGCTCAACACAGAGAGGTAGAAACGCCACGGTCTCCACCCCTTACACACACCACAAGACTCGTGGGTCACCCACTGGAGTCACACTTCGGAGCAACCCTTATATTTCCTCAAGTCCGTTTCCAGGATCGAACCTTCCGAGGCTAGATCCTCCACACGCCACTCATGTGCATCTCACTATTTGGGGCAACACCATTATTGCACCAACTCGAGTACACAGGAGATGACCTCCTCGTCCTCCTATGCACACACAAGAGTAGCCTGTAAGGGGTAGGCTTGCACCTGTTCTCTTACAGACACCTGCTCGTAGTTCTCGGCCTTGTAAGGTCTACTCACCTACACGAGCCCGGTGGACCCCCAGGTCCCTCAAGATCCTTCTTCAAGGGGCGTACACACATCGCCATCTCAGGCCTTCCCTAGTCCTCAACTCAGGCGTCCTCATGATTAACCCTGCTCCCGCTCGCTCCTTTATCATCGAGCAAGCACCTTCAGCCTTGGTGCTTGAAGGTTTTTCGCAAGAGTACCATCCTGAACCAGCCCCTACACTTTGGTCATGTCTCTGGAGCTTATAAGAGAGCTCGGAGCATGGACCTCACAGAAGATTAAGTCCTTTATCCTCCTCAGCCCAAGATGACTCCAGTTCCTGGTCCTCATCCTTTACCATATCTGATGGAGACAGCTCTCTCCTGTGCAAAAAGAGTTGACCAATCAAGACCTAGATAGCAGTTTTGGCAAGAGGTCCATCAAAACCAATAGAAGTTTGTAAATTTTGACTAGGGAGGTGACCAAGGCAGTCAAAACAACCAATTTTGACGACCCTCTTCACCTGAATACCTTCTACCCCCTTCAGATGATGAAGCCTGAAGAAGAGGTCTATGAGCCCTGTGTTGTGGTTACTGTTGCAGAAGAAGACCCAATGACTCAACAACCTCGGTCTCAAGACCGTCGTGAATCGGCCCCCAGCCACGATCCCAAGACCGTCGAGAACCGATCCAAACACCATCTGTGTACAAAAGTAGAGTTCAGTTGGGACATGCTGACCCCGTACTGACTGACCTACCATGTCCAACCCGTCAAGCTCGCAAACCTTCTATCGCCACTAATGTTGACCTCATTAGAGAAATGGGCAGCATAATGGTTGTAAGCGAGCCAGTGATGTGCAAGAGGATCACATGAACAAGTTTGAGGATATGGCCCGTGCGATGATGGAAAAGATCGATCGTATTGACGCTGCATGTCGTCGACTAGCCATGAGGTTACTTCCCATCACTCTGTTGGTATACCTCCATTGCAACCTCCTCCATCTACCTCGCAGGACAGTTCTGTCCCTCATCCGGTCTCTCAGTCTGATAATGAAGCTATGGTCACCCACAGCCCAAAGAATAAACAAATTCTAGGAATACAAGGGATGATGCCTTATGACAACCATACCCCTCCTATATTGATCAAGTCTTGTTTCCCTCGGACTATAAGAAAGGGAAGTTTCCTCTATTAAGTGGAACCACCTCCCCAAACCAGCATATAGCCCACTTCCAGGTGGCATGTCGAGAAACAGCAGCTGATGGGAGACTTCTTCTCCACCAGTTCGTGGAGACCCTTGATGGCCTGGCATTTCAATGGTATGCTCGACTTCCTCCAAACTCGGTGCATACATGAGAGGAGATGGAGAAACTGTTCTATCGATGCTTCTTTGAGGTTGAGAGAGATAGCTTCAAACCATCGAGCTTCTCACCCTGAGTCAAGCCCCTAAAGAGTTTGTAGATCAATTCATATCAAGATGGAGAAACGTGGCTTCCTGCCATCCTAATCCTATGCCGGAGAAGGAAACAGTCCAAACTTGCATGCGAAATATGCGACCTGAAATCGCTCTACATGTCGAGGCCTCCAATCCTACCTCCATGTCAGAGCTAACTTCTAAATCAGTTCGCATAGAAAGTTTGTCACGCCATCATGGTCCGACATGACAGCCATCTACAAGTTTAGCAAGTAACCAGGGCAATGGCAGTTCTCGGAATAACACACAGGGCAGCCAATAGAAAGGGGTAATCAATGCAGCCGTCATGGTCACTGATTCAAAGAAGGCTTCCCCCCAAACTTTGTACCTCTCGAAAGGGGTAACCGCGGCAACAGTAACACCCCACGCTGGCTAGCAACAACCGTTGTACATTGATAAGAATGATTATCTCTCCAAGCATAGGAATAAGGTCTATCCCTTCGAGAAGGAATGGGTCCCTGTGTTGTTGCAATTATTATTGGGGCAAAATTTGATCCAGCTTCCAGAAACCAAGTTCCCTGAGTAATCTGGCCTTGATGATCAGGTGAATTATTGTGCCTACCATCGGATGATTAATCATCCCACGGATGACTGCTCCACGCTGAAGGACATCATTGAGGCCTTATTCAGAAGGGTCAGATAAAGCTTGAAGACCTAAAGAGGGCCTTCGAGGCAGCTGAGGCATCCCATGTTGTAACCATCTAGGAGGAGGAAGAAGTGCCTGAAATTCTCTACACCTTCTTCATTGTAATGCTTCAGGAAGCGATAATCACACCAAAGTAGGCAAGGCAACCCCTTCACCTTGTTAAGGGGACTGAAGATCGTTGGTGTCCATACCATTAGATAAGAGGTCATTACTTGTCAGAATGCACTGCTTTCCTTGACATATTCGTAAAGAAGATGTGGGAGTATCAAGAATTCTACAATCTTCCCATAAGTGATCCTCAAATCATTTCCCCATAGGGGCAAGAAGATCTCAAAAGGCAGAACCTTCCCATCAATGACTCTGACCCTGCGGAACCCTCAACTTCCCAGCCATGGATGATCTACCATGGCCAAAGCAGACTCCAGTCTTTGAGGCGAGAAGCAGTTCTTCAAGATAAGGTTGTTCGCCAGCCCAGTGAGACGAATCACACATTACCTCGGAAAACTAGAAAAATGTGGCACCAAGGGTTACTCGTTGAAGAAACAAGGCCTCTCAACATAGTCGAGCACGAATTTCTCAGGCCCGTTCTTCTGTCACCAACTTTGCTGGACTTCATCCATGACATGATCATTTTTCCTTCTTCATCCAGTCAAGAAGACATCCTCGTGACATCTTCCACTCAGCAAACGTCTGATGAGGGTGATGATGTTAAAAGCATTATAAAACCATCTGAGCAAGGGAAAGACCTAAAAGATCCCCTGCACATGTGCGATGAGGGTGACGACGTTAAAAGTATTCCCCAATGGTCTGAGCAAGGGAAAGACTTAAAAGATCCCCTGTACATGTTCGATGAGGGTAACGATGTTAAAAGCACTCCCCAATGGTCTGAGCAAGGAAAAGACCTAAAAGATCCCCTGCACTCGTCCAATCTTAGTGATGATGTAAAAAGTGGCCTAGATTGGTTTGATGAGAGGAATGACCTTAAAAGTCCCCACTTCCATCCCTTCTCCACCTTCTTCTCCTGCTTCTCATTCTCTTATGTATTTTGTAGATACGACCTTGATGTGCTCAGACTTCGAGGCTCTCAACCGGGAATTCGAAGGAATCAATAAAAGCAGGACGCAACGAAAGCGATTGAGATAGACCCTAGGACAGGCACCAGGATTCTTAACAGTTGATGATGCCCTGGCAACTAAAGCCAAGGCAAAGCCACCTTCATCAAAGAAGTGCAAGAAGTCATAGCCAAAGAAGCCCCAGCGGCCTCACTTCGAGCAGAGATTGAGAGAATCAAGAGGACAAAAATTCTATTCTTAGGAGGCTTGCCACATGATACAAGTCTATAAAGAACCGGCTGGCTTAAAGCAAGCACTCTAGGCATCCGTACAAATACCGTATGGTTCGTACGAAGACACTCTTCACATCATCATCGTTGAATCTCAATTCCCCTCTAACGTTCAAGACAAGCCTCTCCAATCTGACGTGTTCACCATGTTTGAGGTTGACCTTTCTGTCACTCGATTTGAGGAAGGTGTAAAAATTATGACCCACTCTGGACCTCTATCAGAGGTATAAATGTCAGGATCATCGGCCTTTGCACTTGAGGTTGATCAAAAAATCTCTAAGAATGACGATGAAGAACTGCAAGAGGCTCCAAAAGAATGGGAAGAAGATAGTCAGGCCACAGCTGACGAACTTTAGAAAATAAATCTTGGAGATGAAGTGGATCCCAGACCCACTTTCATTTCAGGGAATATGTCTCCAGGAGAAAAAGAAGATTCCACGACCTTGAAAGCAAATCGAGAAATCTTTGCTTGGCACTATCATGAGATGCCTGAGTTAGACCCTCAAGTAGCAGTTCACCATCTCGGCAACGATCCAACTATCAAACAAGTCAAATAGAAGTCGAGAAGGTTTAGGCCTGACCTCGAGATGCAGATAGACGCCGAGATAACCAAGCTCAAACAAGTAGGTTTCATCTGTGAAGTCAAATACTCGAAATGGCTAGAAAATGTCATTTCAATCAAGAAAAGAATGGTCAAATCAGAGTGTGTATTGACTTTCACGATTTCAACACTGCCTGTCCAAAGGATGACTTCCCATTGCCATTCACCGAGATGCTCATCGACTCTACAGCTCACTGCCAGATCTTTTCCTTCATGGACGGATACTCTGGGTATAATCAAATAAGGATGGCACTCGAAGATGAAGAGGCCGCCGCATTCTTAACTCCAAAAGGGGTCTTCTGTTACACAATGATGTCTTTTGGATTAAAGAATGTTGGGGACACATATCAAAGAGAAATAACGACCATTTTCAATGACATGATACACAAAGAGGTGTAGTGTTATGTAGATGACTCGGTGATAAAATCTGAAGAGAAGAATGCTCACATGAAGGACCTTGAAAAATTAGTTGAGTGACTACATCTTCATCAATATAAAATGAACCCATTGAAATGCGTTTTTGGCTTGCACTCCGAAAATTCTTAGGGTTCAGCATCATACATCGAGGGCTTAAAGTTGAGCCAATTAAGATCAAGGCAATCCAAGAAATGTCCTCACCGACTACACTTCGAGAACTATGCTCTCTTCAAGGGCAACTGGTATACATTCGCAAGTTCATCTCGAACCTCTCAGGTCATTATAAACCCTTTGCACATCTGCTAAAGAAAGATACCCCATTCATCTGGGATGAAGCATGCCGAGCAGCCCTTGACGACATCAAGCATTATTTGCTCAACCGTCCAGTTCTCTGTACACCAGTATTGGGGAAACCCTTCATTCTGTACGTGACTGGTTTAGACGAGTCACTCGGACCATTGTTGGCTCAAAACAATGAAGAGGGAAAGGAGACTGCGTTATATTACCTCAACCATAGGATGCAAGGAGTC
Organism: Amborella trichopoda; assembly: GCF_000471905.2. The sequence continues at coordinate 5,418,024 of NW_006498846.1, forward strand.
GAGAGGAATATCCCCTTATTGAGAAGATGTGTCTAGATCTGATTTGCGTAGTATAAAAACTTCGCCATTACTTGCTTGGTCATTAAGTGAAACTTATATCAAAAGTTGATCCTGTAAAATTTCTCATGACACGCCCATATTTGTCAGGACGCCTTGCCAAGTGGGCATTATTGTTGATGGAGTTTGACATCACATATGTCCCACAAAGGGCCATCAAGGGTCAGGCCTTGGCTAACTTTCTAGCAGCACACCCCGTGCCAGCTGAATCTCCTCTATCAAGCGACCTCCCTGATGAAGAAGTATTATGTGCCGACCTTGCTTTTGTGTGGGAATTATACATCGATGGAGCCTTCCAATCGGAACAAGGAGGCGTCGGAGTAGTATTCCTGACTCCTACTGAAGGAATACTGCCACTTTCTTTCTCTCTCGCTCAAGCTGGTGTTCATAATGAAGCAGAATATCAAGCCCTTATAATCAGACTTGAGATAACTTTCGATGTCAACTTGGAGTAGGTCAAGAATAAGGCGACTTTGAGTTGGTTATCCGACAACTCAAAGCGATTTATGATGTAAGAAAAGACACCCTCAATCCTTATCACAATACTGCAAAATTGTATATGGACAAATTCAAAGACGTATCCCTGAGTCAAATCCCCAGGAGGCTAAATTCACAAGCTAATGCACTTGTGAAACTCGACGCTACTATTCAGTTGCCCTCATCAAGACCCACGTTTGTTTGGGTGGCGTAATGGAGACACATCGAGCCAATAACTGAAGTCGATGCGGATGATGAGAGAAATGTCTTCCTCGAGTGTCATCCTTATCCATTTGGAGCACTTTTATCACCCAAATAAGTAATCAAGACCGAACAAGAAATAGCACAGAGTCGAGGAGCTAAGGGTCGAAATCAAGATCCACAATTCTTTGACCCAATATGCGAAGAAATTGAGCAGGTCCAAGATTGGAGAGACCCCATTATTAGTTTCCTAAAACATGGCAGTTTCTCGAAAGATCGTGCCGAACGTAACAGTATACCTCGAATGTCCACCAAGTATACCCTCCTCGAAGGTGATGTTCTCTTTAGACGGTCATTTGATGGCATTATTCTCAGATGTGTCGACATTCAAGCGGCAAATAAGGTGTTAGAAGAAATCCACTCAGGCGTTTGTGGGCTACACTAATCCGATCCTAAGTTCTATGAACGAATATGCAAGTTGGCATACTATTGGCCTTATATGATCGTCGATTCCTTAACCTATGCTAAAAAGCGCCAGGTGTGCCAAATACACTCCAGCCTGGTTCACCAGCCTCCAAAGCCCTTACACCCTACAGTTGCGTCATGGCAGTCTCACAATGGGGTATGGATATCGTAGGGCCCATTGACTCCCCTTCTGCAATGGGTCATGTTTTCATCATAGCTGCAACAAATTATTTCTCTAAGTGTGCTGGAGCGGTCCTTCTTAAGCAAGTTCCTGGGACAGCACTGGCCTACTTTGTTCAACATCATATCATTTACCCCTTCGGAGTACCGACCGGATCATATCTGAGAATGGCCATCAATTTAGGAGTCATTACATTGATCGCCTAGTTAACCAGTTCGATTTTGAATGGACGTACTCGACTATGTACCACCTTGGGGCAAATGGATTAGCTGACGCTTTCAATAAGACTCTATGCATTGTTCTAAGAAAGTCAGTATAAAAAACAAGGAAGAGCTAGCATGAGAAGCTTCCCGGAGCACTGTGGGCTTATCGCACTACTATACAAAATGCTACCGATTCCACTCATTCTCTGGTTTATGGCGATGAAGCAGTTTTAGCTCTTGAAGTACAAATCCCTTCATTGCGAATTGTTATTCACTAGGGAATAACCGAAGATGAGAGAGTCAAGCTCCGCTATCAAGAATTGGATGCACTCGATGGAAAAAGGCTAGAGGCTCAGCATAACCTTGAACTCAACCAAGGGAGAATGAAGAGGGCTTTTGACAAGTCTGTCAAGATCCGCTCATTCACCCTTGATGATTTAGTCCTAGCCGTCAAGAGGCCTATTATTATGCATGGCCGGTGCAAAGGGAAGTTTGAGCCTAAGTGGGAAAAACCCTTTATTGTCAAAAATGTCTCGCCCAATGGGGCCTACATACTAGCACATCCTGGTGGAGAAGAGGCGATGCCCCCTATCAACGGCCGATACCTAACGAAGTACTATCCGTGATGTGTATTCAAAAGAAAGGGACTCAAAGCAAAAATAAGCAAGATAGTCCAAACAAATTGCTAACTTTTTTCTTTTATATTACAGTGAAAATAAGTTACAAGTTACAAGTTACAAGAACCCTTTACTTGAGAGGTTACAAGTCTCTTGCGTCTGAGGATAAGAGGACGGTTACATGCCAAAACTTGTGGTTTTGCTCTTGCATCTGACAGTAAGAGGATGGTTACAAGTCAAAACAAATGCCTGTCCTATGAGGAAGAAGCAAACCCACAAAAGGAAGGACCTCCTCATGAAGAAGAAGTGACACCACTTGGAGAGTTATATTTAATTCATCTGACAAGTAAGAGGATGGTTACAGGCCTGAAGACAAACCAGAGCCACTCCAAGAAGTTATCCTCAATCCATCTGACATATATGTCAAACATACAAGCTAGATACCTCATCTGATGTGTATGTCGAACATATGACGTAGAATCCATTCGCAGTGTATATCAAACATACAAGAGGGGCTGCCCTGGTAAGGAGTTGACCTATGACGGAAAGCGTGCCCTGTTCACAGTGGATGCCCTACCATAGAAAAACGTGGACCTCATTGTTATTTTGGAGGATTTGACTTCCAACAAGTACCACAAACCACAACACATCCTTCGCCACTTTTTGCCGACCCATGGACATCGTCATATGTAGCTCATCACCGAACGCAGTGAACCTTGTACGTGACTTACCGACACATGAAAGCGTCCGTCTTTGCATCGTGATAAGCCACACGTGCTGATCAGCGCTGATTGAAGCTAGCACCGGCTGGGTCCTTTAGAGGTCAGCACCGGTTGCGTGCCGAACCCCTAGCACTGGTTGTTTTGTTTGAGGGTCGGCGGCGGTTGTATCAACACTCCAAATCATCAGTGCCGGTTACCTTAATGCCAATTGGACTTCTATTAATATCAGCCCTATCGTGACTGTTCGCCACCCGAGACTCCTCTTTTTCACACCTCCTTAAATGGTCACAGGATTTTCAAGGACGACGGTTCACCTCCAGCAACCGCACGCCTTCCTGACGACGCTTCACCTCCAGCAACCGTATGCCTTCCCCATGACGTTTAACCTCCTGCAGTCGCATGGCCCACCTCCTAAAATTATTTGTCTTCTGCTAGAATTACTCCCACACAACCGAAAACTCACAGGAAAACTTTCCCGCCTATCGTTTTGGCCTGGAATTCACCAAAATCACACTGGAATTCTTCTGCAGACTTCCCCTAGAAAGCTCTCAAGATGTGCAGAAATACTCATTAATGTGTTTCCCTCATCTTCCCGAAATAAAAACGATAGCCAGAGCCTCCTTTGCTTCCCGAAAAGATTCCTGGAAAGCTCTCCTTTCCTTGCTACTTTCTCTATAAACACACCAAATTCTTGGCGAAGTTCGTTCAATGAAGGTCTTGTCTGCAAGACCCGTGACCGGAATCTTGCTGCCAGCCGAAGAACCTTCCCCGCAGAGACTGTTGCTGAAGTCCCACTGCTCTCCAAAAACATCAAACGAGCACTCTCTCCTCACGACTAAAGAAAACTTGTTCTTAGATTTTTTTTTATCTTTAGTGAAAATAAGGGAAAACAGGATTTTACCCCCTTATATATACTACACTGCCCTCAAATGCCCCTCACAAATTGGGTGGTCCAGTTGCGTCCAAGGGAAGCCAAGCGATAGCAAGCTAGGTCGGGCTTTGATATGAGGCCCGAGGTAACTCTCATAAATCCATCCCCAGCGCAGATTGACGTAGCATCGGGTGAATTTCTAAACAACAGTAGCGTCAGTTGACTTAACGATGGGCGTGTTTCCAAATACAACCCTAGCAACCTTAGTGTCAGTCGAGTTAGCACCAGGTGTGTCTCCGAAACGACCCTAGCGTCAGTTAACTCAACGCCAATTGACTTTAGATAATATCACGGGTCATTCACAATGCCACCTGAATAACACCAGTTGTGTAAGAACTCAACCCCAAGTGTGTTGTGAGAACTCAGCGTCGGTTGAAAATTGGCAATAAACCATCAGCGCTACACATGGTGCCGGCCATATTTCAAGCAGTGTATGCCCTACCACTATCCCTCGTGGACTTGCACCCAAGCCATTGCACTTAAATTATGACCTCCCCAATCGAGTCATGAGCAGTCCTTCATCCCCCACTAGGAGTCACACCCATACTGCGGCTCATCATCCTCAATGAAGTTAGGGTCATTCTCACCTCCCCAATACCCAGAGAGTACCTTACCCCCTTAGAAAAATCCACTTCTGCTGGTCATCCTTCATCAGGTCACAATTTCCACCTAGCCCTTAGTTTGTGAATGGTCTTAGCCATGTTATCCCGAGGGAGTCAGATTACCGTCCACAGGCCTATTCCCCATGGAGCTCAACCTACATGGCGATCCACACAACGATCCGTGATGCATGACACTAAACTGTACAGCACTGATCTAGACGCATGACCCTAAACTTCACGGTCCAAACTAAACGACCTTAATCTGTAGCGCAGGTCTAGTTTCATGACCTTAAACTGCATGGTCCTAAGTTGTATGACTTTAAACTACATAACTATGGTCCTAATTGTGCGACCTTAAACTGCATAACCACGGTTTGAACTATATGACCTTAAACTGTAGCGGAGGTCTAGTTGCATGACCCCAAACTGCATGGTCCAAACTCTATGACCTTAAACAATAGTCTACATCCCGGTCTCACGATGTTAAACTGCACAATACCATGGTCCAAACTATATGACTTTAAACTGTAGCGGAGGTCAAGTTACATGACCTTAAACTGCGTGGTTCTAGTTGTATGACTTTAAAACTGCATAACCACGGTCCAACTATATGACCTTAAACTATAGTGCATGTCCTAGCCGAATGACGATAAACTGCTTTGCCTTGGTCCAGGAGGCATGACCATAAACTCACCCCCACATATGCGCACATGCCTTTACGTGCACTTTAACACACGCCTTTCCTAACCTATTTATTAGTGTGCGTGCATCACCATACATCATTCCCCAGTGAGTCTCGCCCATACTCACAAAATGGTGAACCATCCTGTCATCCATACTCATTGTAAGTTAGTGGGTCACCATCGTCCACTCACCTTTCATACATCACCCATCTCTCATGGGCAGCCTCGAGCCATCTCCCTAAGTGAGCCAAACCATCACCATACTCACTCCATAACCTTCATAGAATGTCATCCATCACCATTACGGTCCAGCAGTATGACCTTAAACCATAGTGCACATTGAGACCGCATGATGTTAAATTGTTTTGCACATGTCCTAAAGGCATGACCTTAAACACGCCCTCACAAAGAAAAAGAAGAAATAATGGGCACGGTTTACACCTAAAAAAGGGAACGCTATGAGTAAAAATGATGGACAGGCATGGTCACGAAACCATCAGTAAAAGAGTCTGTGAATGAAAACCGGGCACGGTGAAAACCCGAAAGGGCATCTTGAGTAAAAATGGACAAAAAGTGTAGACATGGCCGAAAGGTCATGGGTAAAAGAGCCCCAAAATAAAAATAAAAAGAAGTTAGTGAAAACCTCCTCTATGGCATCGCTTCCCAAGTTCAAGCGAAAATCCACGAAGGACACTTGGACAAATAAACAAGCCGATGCAACATTCACTTCCATAGGTGACTTCAGCCAGCACTCCCTTCATCGTCAAGATGTCCAACAGGGTGTAGATGTTAAAATCATCCCTAGACATTCCCTCTTCAGTCCTGAGTGAGCAGGTAGCCCAGTCAACGTCCTTCTCTAGTCCTGGTTGAGCAGGTAGCCCAGTCGACATCCTCCTCCAGTCCTGGGTGAGTAGGTAGCCCAGTCAACATCCTTCTTCGGTCCTGGGTGAACAAGTAGCTCAGTCGACGTCCTTCTCCAGTCCTAGGTGAATAGGTAGCGCAGTTGACATCCTTCTTCAGACCTAGCTGGCAAGGTAGCCCAGTGGACATCCTTTTTCAGTCTTGGTTGAACAGGTAGCCAAGTCGACGTCCTTCTCCAATCCTGGGTGAATAGGTAGCCTAGTTGACAACCTTCTTTAGTCCTTGGTGAATAGGTAGCCCAGCCGACATCCTTCTTTAGGGTTGGATGACGATGTAGCCCAGTCATTATCCCTTCTTCAAGGACCTCTTCCCCATGCATGGAGTGTGCATGCCTTCTCCTTCTCTTATAAACCTCCTCCCCATGCATGGAGTGTGGATACCTTCTCTTTCTCTTATAGACGTCCTCCCCATGCATTGAGTGTGCATGCCTTCTCCTTCTCTAATAGACCTCCTCCTCATGCATGGAGTGTGCATGCCTTCTCCTTCTCTTATAGACCTCCTCCCCATGAATGGAGTGTGCATGTCTTCTCCTTCTCTTATAGACCTCCTCCCCATGCATGGAGTGTGAATGCCTTCTCCTTCTCATATAGACCTCCTCCCCGTGCATGGAATGTGAGTGCCTTCTCCTTCTCTTATAGACCTCCTCCCCATGCATGGAGTGTACATGTCTTCTCCTTCTCTTATAGACCTCCTCCATGTGCATGGAGTGTGCACGCCTTCTCCTTCTCTTATGGACCTTCTCGCCATGCATAGAGTGTGCATGCCTTCTTCTTCTCTTATGGACCTTTTCCCCATGCATGAAATGTGCATGCCCTCTCCTTCTTCTATAGACCCCTCTCTCCATGAGGCTATGTGACAAAGTAGCCCAGTCATCATCCTTCCGAGGCAGAAACTGACAAAGCTAGGGTGGAACCTACCAGAGACTTCAGCTCGCCTAGCCGGCATGACCAAACCTTCAGGATCGGCTAATAGAACCTTCCCCCGATTAGACTCGGTAGACGAGACCAATAGTGGTACTCTTATCGTCAAAAGCAAACCTGGTGTAGTAGCAAACAAAAGTCGTCAAAAAATTCTCTTCACCCCCTAAAGGAACCATGGACGAACCCACGAACAATGCATCCCTATGTCTCAACAGCTTAGTTATACCATTATGTGAATCTCCTCGGTGTTCACGTGGTCTCGCTGCTAGGAAGACAAAAAGTAAAAGCCAAAGGAAACTTTTTGAGTGATTGTCCTTCTCGCATCTCTTGAAGCACAACAATCGGTGGGGCAAGCTATTTATACGTATTTTTTCATCACCTTGGTCTCTAGTCGGAAGCAGGTCAATAAAGCCTACGAAACAATGGAAAATTCTCAACAGTCTCAGGATGGCCCCAAAATTGCTCAAGATCGTCATCATCAGAACTTCAAAAGACCACCTTCCAAGTTTCATCACGATTAGACATGTCTAAGGCAGTGAACACAAAGAACCAATTTTCAAAAAATTGGCCTCTTGCACCCTGAAACGGACCCTACAACTGAAGCTATATTTTCAGTATCTCAAATCCTTGTGGAACCACAGCCATTAGATTTGGTACGGTCAAAAACCCTTATGGGCCAAGTTTAGGCTTGATCAGACACTCCAGAACAAAGATATGAGCAAAACATTGAAACAAGAGAGGTCGCACACTGTTCCCATATGGCCTCACTACACCAAAACACCATTAAAGGTGGTAGTTTTTACAGTCATGGCGAGTCACTTTTAGGTCCCATAACTCACTCATTTCAAATCGGATCGCTCTCAAATTTGGTGAGTGTATTCTTCTCATCAAGATGAGCAATTCAATATGTGGCACGCCCCAAGACGATGTTCGAGCAAGGAAAAAAGCTAGAGATAAGTTGACGATATGTGAAGAAGTTGCAAAAAATTCAGCAGCAACACACCTTGCTCGATGTATCAAATCATGAAGCTCGCACAATGGATAGATGCAAAACTAATTTCATTGTGTGCGTAAGGTTTAGGGATATCATTAGACCGAACCATGTACATGATGAACGGTCAGATTTTCTGCACGAAGCCGACGAATTTACTAAAATTTCGATTACCGAATTCCAGATTTCGGCGAAAACCCCAAAGTTACGAAATCTTCGTTTGGGCTCCAAATAGCGTTTCGATTATTTCCACGAGATCGTGATGATATGCTCAGTGTGCTTTGACAAAGAAATCATAGAAAAAACATTAAGGAATGATCATACTACCAATCTAAAGTTTCCAACATTCAAACAAATTTCAAGTCTCGTGATCATGACTCAAAAACATGATTCATGACTCGAATATCAAAACAATCTCCATGTTGAGCTCTATAAGAAAAAAATAGTCTTTCGATCTAATGGGCATTAAAACAACCCGGGTCAGCCATGGAGGATCACACAAGTTCTCGGGCAGCCACAGGGACTGTTCTAGAATTCCACACATTGTTAGGCAACGGTAAAATAGCCCTTGTGCACCCATTTTTAGAATTTCTTTTAATTCAGTTAAATCTTAATTTTTAGTAGTTAAGTCTAATTTTGATCAATCCACCCATGTTTGGGCACCACTTTATATAAACAGGCGCTACCTCATTTTAAAAGGACCCCTCACCACCTCTCATTCTTGAGTGGATTCTTTGAAGATTCAATACAATTTTGATCCCTTGCTTGAGCCTGTGAGTACGTTTCGAAGGGAGAGAGAGGAGAGAGAGGAAAAGGGTCGGTACCCTTCGAGCACATAACTTTCTCTCTCTCTTTTCTCTCTCCACTCTTTATCTCATCTCTCTCTCCTCTCTTTCTCTTCTCCCTCTTCTCTCTTTCTCTTCTCTCTTTGTCTCTCTTCTCTCTCTCTTCTCTCTTCTCTCTCTCTCTCTTCTCTCTCTTCTCTTCTTCTCTCTCTCTCTCTCTCTCTTCTCTTCTTCTTTTCTTCT
>NW_006498846.1:5427173-5454390 GCF_000471905.2 Amborella trichopoda
CTCTCTCTCTCTCTCTCTCTCTCTCTCTCTCTCTCTCTCTCTCTCTCTCTCTCTCTCTCTCTCTCTCTCTCTCTCTCTCTCTCTCTTCTCTCTTCTTCTCTTCTCTCTCTCTCACTTTCTCTCTCTTTTCTCTTTCTCTTTTTTTTCTCTTTCTCTCTTCTCCCTCTCTTTCTCTCTCTTTTTCTTCCCATCGCCATCTTTTTCTCTCTCATCTTCTCTTGTCATCTCTATCTTCTATAACTTGTCCTGTCAACTAGCGAGAATTGGTGTCGGTTGATCTTCTCATCTCTATCTTCTCTAACTTCTTATGTCACTTGGCGAGAACTAACGTTCGTTGATCTTCTCTTCCTTCTTCTATCAATCGGCGGGACCTAACGCCGGTTGGTCTTCTCCCTTCTCTTCTTCTTCCAACTGGCGAGACCTGGCATCAGTTGGTCTTTTCTCTCTTCTTCTGCCAACTAGTGAGACCTAGCGCCGGTTGGCCTTCTCTCTCTTCTTTTATCAACTGGTGAGACCTAATGCTGGTTGGCTTTCTCTTTCTTCTTCTATCAACAAATGAGATCTAGTGCTAGTTAGCCTTCTCTTTATTCTTCTGTCAACTTGCGAGATCTAGCATCGGTTGTCTTTCTCTCTCCTTCTATCAGTTAGCGAGACCTAACGCCAGTTGGTTCTTTTCCTCTCTCTCTCATCTACTGATATAGTCAGTAATGTTCAGCACCGACTACATCTTCTATCCCTTCTTCTCCCTCCTTTCTTCCTTCTTCTCTCTCCTTCTATCGATTTGCTTCTTCTTTTTAACACCTACTATGCTACTCGTTTGTTCGACTAAAAGGGATGGAGGTTAGCCTCTCATCGTAATCCTGTCGTTTAGCCGTAATGTTGTTGTGTCAAGAACACTTGGGTCGCTTTATTACCACGACAAACCGACCATCGTGCCTAGCTAGTCTATATCAGTAATAATGTCTAAGAGTGATTCTGTGAGCCGGTCTTAGTTACTGAGCCCATTCCACTGCCACGTTAGGCTAAATGTCCATTAGCTTAGTCCTTGCTCTAAGACAAAAAGGGTGAGGTTCGACCCACATGTCCAGGTCGAATTCTTCTCTCCCCCGGTCCTTCTTTCATCTTTTTCAATAAACATGCTTGTGTACGCTCATCAGACAGAAAAAGGGTGAGGTCTGACCCACCTATCCCGTAACCTTTACCATATATGTTTGTGATTGCAGAAAAGCAAAAAATAAGAAGAATACGAGTCAAGGGAGGCGATTCCGATTTAGTTTTATTATTGGGGGGCTTTCTTCATGATCTAAGCAGGTTCCCACGTGAGTCAACCTAAGCAAGTCTTGAACCGACCTTTTAAATTCTTCTCTCACCAGTTGGTAATACCTGCCCCCGTTTTCGAGTGAGGTTTTCGAGAGAGCGATCTCACAAACATCCCGGGTCTTCCCCGAAACCTGAGACTCATGCCACTCAATCCCCTAGGGATCAAGAGGGCGAGATCGAGGCACCTAACCAAGCACAGATCAAGATTCTAAGCCATGCTCATAAAATAAGAGTCATGCATCACAATTATGTCACAATTATAGGATGATGCTTTTCAGGCAGAGCAGGCACAATATAAGATATCAGAATTCACATTCGTTCAATGTTGTAATTATCATTCATATTCCTAGTACAGATAATGGATATCACCTGAATTAGTAGTTTAGAAAGACCTTTCCTTAGGAGTATCATGATATGCATTCCTCAATATTACTCATTCATCTATAACTGAACATGCTCTACAATATACATACTTATCACAAAGGAGCATACTCTTATTTCATAGTAAAACATATTTTCATCCCTTAGCCCTCACAGAGTCAGGTAGTGCATTACACTCCAAGGCATGTACCTTACCAGCATCAAACACACAGGCAGGCCCTGCAATACCCTCAAAGTAGGCACCTCACTAATATAAAACAGTCACATATCTCAGGAAATGCATTACACTCAAAGCATGTCGAGAAGTCACGCATAGCTTAGAACCTCATGCGAACCACATGAGTAGTTACATGTCCTAGGCAATGCGATATGCACAAGGAATGCTGAGAAATTACCACATCACTATAAATGTCATCATGTCACAGCTGGTCGTGCAATACACTGAAAGCACACCAATATCTCAGAATGCTGATACCATCATTCACATAGTAGGTACCTATTCAAATATCACATAAGCAGCACGGTACCATCATTCACACAATAGGTATCCATTCACATATCATATAACACATAATGACGTATCAGTATCTTGTCATGATAGTAGCAATATCACATTTTGAGTGTGGCACATCACATTTTAAATGTATCATAAAGACAATACTATAGAAACACTAACATTATTTCAGTTCAGCCTTACCGCTCAATTTCCTGCCATCAAGGCAATGACATGCTCTTACCATTAGGGCCGTAATCATAGAACCAATTAGAGTGTGAAGATGGTTCCAAAACCAATTTTCCTCTTATCTTTCAACTCAGGGTAGTTTGAAAACAATTGGACTTGTTTGGCCCCTCAAAAAGTTCAAAAGAATGAAGATATTTTATCTGTAATCCGTTGTGCAGTTAAGGCAATGACATGTTTTTAAATTTTATTAATAACTCACAATCAACAAGAAATTCTAAAAGTTCTCAACATGTGAATTTAAGCTTACTCATGAACCGTTCAAATGGCAGCGGTTTGAAAGAAAATGGACCTTTTTTCTAGTAAAAAATCCGTGATGACAGAGGCATAGATTCTGAGTTTTATAAAAACTGTCCATAGTGACATATTGTAACAATTAATCATATAACTCTCAAATTAGGGAGAATTTTGTAAAATGCAAAACATGTGATCTCAATATTATTCAAAAGTATTTCAAACGGAAGTGGTTTGGAAGAATTCAAACTTCATTTGGTCGTTCAAAACTCTTGACATCAAAGACATCAGTTCTGTGTTTTTACCAAAATTATCTACGGTGATCTACTGGCATGTTTCGAAGTATAAATTTAAAAAAATAAAGAATCAGAGCAAGTTCAAAACCATAAAAATCACAATAGACTCATGCATATTTCAAATGGCTGTGATTTCATGTCATTTAGACTCCAATAGGTCAAGCAAAGTCTCAGTACAACAAAAGCGATGTTCTTGGAAATTTCCACAGTCTGATAGCAGTAACATTCATGCACATTTCACATCATATATTCCAATCTATCAAGAACATCATTTAGAAATAGCAGAAAACTCAAACTAGGTGGTTTGAAGCATTTCTAAGATCATTTGATAGGTCAACAGAGAGACACAAAAACCCTAATACTTCCTAGAATTCCACAGTCCAACCATAACATACCTCAAAGAACAAAGCATAACTTCTAATCTATACAAGATAATCACATGAGACCAATTCTAGCTTAAACTGGACTCATAAGAGCAACAAACCACAAATTTACAGGCTCAACAGAAATCACAATAAGGCATATCGTATTATACAAAGGAGCCTAAATTTCTAAAAAAATAGAGCACAAACACATGCATGCAATTTCTATTTTTCTACACAAATTTCTATACAATATCATGCTGATCTCATTCTTAATTTCAAGCTCCATTCATGCCTAAATCATGCTTCATACATGCTTAATTTCATGCTTCATAATGAAACACACAATAACATGATCTACTTACCTTGAGCTCTAAACTTGCACCAAAACTCCTGCACATAGCCACTTCTCCAAGCTCCCCAACATAAGACTCTTATGTATTTTAAAGAGAGAGAGAGAGAGAGAGAGCTCCCTAGACTACCATGCGCTTAACCACTCACGCACGTTAGTGCACAATTGGTGCTAGGTAACTCAAGTGGTGCTGGGCAACTCAACCGGCGCTGGCCTCTCACACAACTCCAACCGACGCTGGCCTCTCACACAACTCCAACAGGCACTGGCCTCTCACACAACTCCAACTAGCGCTGGCCTCTCAGACAACTCCAACCGGTGCTGGCCTCTCACACAACTTCAATCGCCGCTGGCCTCACACAACTCTAACCGACACTGGCCTCTCACACAACTCCAACCAACGCTGACCTCTCCACACAACTCCAACAAGTGCTGGCCTCTCACACAACTCCAACCGACGTTGGCCTCTAACACAACTCCAACCGACGCAGACCTCTCACACAATTCCAACCGGTGCTGGCCTGTCCACACAACTCCGATAGGCGCTGACCTCTCACACAACTCCAACTAACGTTAGTCTCTCCATACAACTCCAACTGGTGCTGGCCTCTGCACACAGCTCCAACCGACGCTGGCCTCTCTACACAACTCCAACCGGTGCTGGCCTCTCTAAACAACTCCAACCGGCACTGGCCTCTCCACACATCTCCAACCGGTGCTGGCCTCTCCACACATCTCCAACCGGCGTTGGCCTCTCCACAAAACTCAACCCGGTACTGGCCTCTTCTCCTCAGCTCGAAAAAGTTTGGGTCACAACATAATCATTCCAAGAAAACTTGTACGTTTGGCAAGGAAATAAATCTATAATTTTTCCAAAATTCATGTGCCATGTTCAAGCGTTATTCGACTTCGTTTTTCGTCCAAGCTACATTCGTTAATTCTACGGGTCTTATCGCATTCAAGTAAATCTAAGGGAGGTGTAGCACTAATCCACTTACCTAAAGGTCACGGCACCCCCTAAACTTCGTTGTGCAGGTCACCCCTTGCTCCCCCACAACAGCATCACTCCTAGGCCTTAAAGCGTAGATCGCCCCTTACTCTAGTCGGCAGCCTCCTAGTGGCAGCAACATAAGGCTCTCTAGAAAGAGAAAGTTTGAGGGAAAGAGAGGGAAAACGATGCTGACGGTGAGGAGGGGCACGATACATAAGCGCGTGGGTAGGTGAGGGAAACTGTGGGTGACGTCGCGGGGTGCTTGAGAAAAGAGTTGTTGCTGACATCACTCTCCCGGTGCTGACAGGTACAGCGCGGCGCTGACACCACTAACAATGTCTACGCACCTGACCTTCCGTGCACGGCGTTACTTTGGACGGCGATGCTCCTGACGGCAAAACACTTGCGGCAATGCTCCTGACTGTGACACTTGCTCAGCGATGCTCTAGACGGAAATACTCATGCGGCGATGCTCCTGATAGTGATACGCGCGGGTCGATGCTCCAAACGGCGATACTCGCAAGGCAATGCTCTAGACAGTGATGCTCCTGTGGCGATATGTTGGAAATATGGCCTATCCAAGCCTAAATTCCAGTAGTCTCTCATTTAGTGGGAGCGATTGAGAGATTGAGTACGAGAATCCACTATTCCAAATGTATTATCCAAGCTTGGAAGCGCCAGTGCACATGTGCTTTGAGAGGACCCCTGTAATTGAGTTGGATCATGTCTCACAGGGGTACACCTGTAATTCATTTAAAGCCGAATGATCAGAAGTTTTGGCTCAACGGCTTTCATATGGCCAATTATGTGTCCCTTCTTTAGACTGTGTAACATAGATCTATTGGGTCAATCTGAGACTCAGCAGAACGTCATTTGGGACTAGCCCAATGGAGTACTCCGATACCTATAGTTATTAGCTTGAGATCTCACTATACCTTTTGTCTAATTTTTTAATGATGACAAAAACCTAGTAATTGCTCAAAAATACTTTAAATATTTATTGTGAATTTTAGAGAATTTTTTGGAATTTTATTTGCTAAAAAAAACTAAGGGTTTTCATTTTGTTTGGCTCGAATTTTACTTTAGTCCTGATCTAGTAGTGCCATGTGGCATCCAAGTGGCCATAGGCTGCCACATGGCACCCCACACCTCACTCTAGGATCATCTCCCAGCTAGGCACTGATCCCTAGGTGGGATACTAGATTTGCATTTGGTTGCTGTTTTATAAGGGGTTGAGTTATCGTGTCTTATTATATATTGTTATATTTTGTTATATAATGTTATAAATTAAGGCCTCCTTTTTATCACATGTCTGAATTAAATCATACATGGGTCATGCATGGTACACGTGAAGTTTAATTAATTAATTTTTTTGATATTAAAGAGACAATGCATTTTCAAATTTCAGTTGAAAAATATCTTCACACACATGGGTGAAGGGAGCATTATCTTTAAATTGATTGGTTTGAAATTTTAGATCTACAAAGTGATTGGCTTTGATAAGAAGCATATCTCCACATGTATGAGATTTGCCAATTATTTCTTTGCCGTTTAGGCTTTATGGTTATCTACTCTAATACATTATTAAAAAAACTAAGGGTATTTTTCTAAGGCTATATTTGATACAATTGGAACAAAAACATGGGCCAAGGACAAAATGGTAAAGTGGCATAACTTAGGATTAGGGTTAGTAATAATAGTGTGAAATCCCATCCCTTCATCCTAGTGGTTGGATGGGGATGGGTGGCTAGGTATATTAACCTCGCATGTGCTTTTGGATTAGTGCATCAAGGGTGTTGATTGAATCCAAAGTTACACCCATGTTATAAAAGCACTTCATGAGATCTCAAACCCTAACTATCTCAACTCTTAAACCATTTTGAAAAATTACTGCTCCCCTCCTTATTCTAAGGTTTTGTGAGAGAAAATTGAAGAGAGAGATCTTCTAGAGTTCCATTAATGGTGATCTTCATGGTGGTCCTCCTTTCTTATGCTTAAGTCTGTAGTGTGCATTTATCAAGGTAAACTCCATTGATTTTTATTTTCTCATAAGATCATATCCTTGGCATCTATAGTTGCTGGAGTTTTGAATTTAGAACATTTTCATTGATCTTAGAATCCCCATTTGATCATGTTTTTCATCATGATCTTTGTGTCCAATATGGGTATATCCACCAAACCACCATGCCTTCCTCCCTCGAACAAAATGGGGTTGCCAAGAGAAGGAATAGGACCCTAGTTGAGATGGTGCGAAGTGTGATGAGTACCACTAATCTTGGATTAGAGTTTTGGGGGGAGGCGTTTCTAACCATCACATATGTCCTTAATCGAACTCCCACCAAAGCAATTCAATCAACTCCTTACCAACTCTTCATGGCCTGACTCAATAAAGCACCTCAAGGTTTGGGTATGTTCAACCCATGTTCTCATAACATCCCAAATAGGTCCAAACTTGATCCTAGAACCATATAATGTCTTTTCATAGGATAACCATGTCATGGGAAGGGTTTAGGTTTTATAACCTCTTGAATCGTAATGTGATTGAAAGCATTGATGCCCATTTCCTTGAAGATGAAATCCTTGAGAGAGAATCTACCCAAAAGAGAGTAAACTTTCATGAGCTTCAGCCTAACAAAGAAATTAAAACCATCCCACTTAGGTGAAGTGAGAGAATAAAGAGACCACCTACCTTTTTCCCTTACCTTGGAGAGGACTATGAAAGGATTAGTGAAGAACTCGATGATGAACCTTATTCTTACCTATATCCAATGCCTTGTCCAGATAATAAGTTACGGAAGGAAGGCATGCAAGATGAGATAAATTCAATCGTAAAGAATCATGTATGGGAGTTAGTCTGATTACCACCTAACCTTAGATCCATTGAATGTAAGTGGATATTCAAAAAGAAACTTAACCCGAAGGGCGTATTGAAAAATATAAGGCAAGACCTGTAGCAAGAGGTTTTACTCAAAAGGAAGAGGTAGATTATTTTGACACCTACTCACCTGTTGCTAAAATGCGTTCAATTAGGATGATCATATTCATAGCAGCCTACCTTGATCTAGAATTGCATCAAATAGATGTAAAAACTGCCTTCTTAAATGGTGACCTAGAAGAGGATGTATACATGAACCAACCCGAGGGTTTTATTGTGAAAGGAAAGGAAACGTTCGTGTACAAACTTAACAAATCACTTTATGGTCTCAAATAAGGTTCAAGAAGATGGTTCCTCAAGTTCCACCAAACCCTGATTAGATATGGATTCAAACAAAATGAGGATGACAATTGTGTATACCATAAGACCAATGGGACTGACATTACTTTCATGACTTTATATGTGGATGACATTCTAATAGCTAGTAGCACCCTAGACCGTATAAGGGACACAAAGGCAATGCTATCAAGCAATTTTGATATATAAGATATGGGAGAGGCTTCATATGTGTTAGAGATTCATATTATAAGAGATAGAGTAACTCGCACTATTCAATTATCTAAATCTACATATTGCAAGAAATATCTTGAGAGATTTGGTATGAGTGAATCCAAGCCTATAGATACACCTGTGAAAATGAGAGGAAAATTAAATGTCAATATGAAACCAATCAATGATCTTGAGAGAAATGAGATGGAAAGGATCCCGTATCAGAGTGTTGTAGGATCACTAATATATTTAACCATGGGAACTATACCCCATCTAGCTTTTGCTCAAAGCTTGATTGGTCGATTTCAATGTAATCCTGGAATAGAGCATTAGAAAGTCGTGAAAAGAATCATGAGGTATTTGAAAGGAACATTTGATTATGGATTAATCTATGGCAATGTGAGTGAGCTTAAAGTTTTGGGATACGCAGACTCCAACTATCAAGGAGACTCGGATGACTCGAGATCCACTTCAGGTTATCTATTTCTTTATGGGGGTGGTGCCATTTCTTAGCGCACCAAGAAGCAAGACACTGTAGCCCTATCTACCATGGAAGTCGAGTATATGGCTTTAAGTTCCGCAACTTTAGAAGCCATTTGGATTAAGAAGTTCTTGAATCATCTTAACTTCAACCCTTTAAAACATGGAACTATAAGAATCATGTGTCACAATCAAGCTGCAATAGCAGTGGCAGTTGAACCAAGGTTCCACAGCAAATCAAGGCACATTAAAGCTCGATATCATAGAGTAAGAGATAGTAGCTCGTGAAGTAGAAGTTGATTACATTCCAACTGAGGCTATGCATGTAGATCCACTAACCAAAGACTTGGGGGCAAATGATTTTATGAGGCATGTGCATGGGATGGGTTTAAAGAGGTTAACATAGTTCTTCCTACTTCGTCTATTGCTTATATATGATAAATCCATGGAAGTATACATGCTTTGATTTATTGTGAACAATAATGTGAGAGAGGGAGAGATATATGAATTCAAGCTTTAGAAGGCCAAGTGAGAGAATACTGAAAATATGGCCTATCAAGGCCTAAATTCCAGTAGTCTCTCATTCAGTGGGAGCGATTGAGAGATTGAAATATTGACATCTTTCGAAATAAAGCCAAGATTCTCTTACACTGAGTACACATGAGGCATCAAGAGTTCACGTGTTGAGAAAAAAATTTCTCAAGGAGGTGTGAGGGTCACCTCCTAGTAAGGATTTTATAAGTTAACCTCATGTTTAGCTGCAATCGGTCAGGGCTTGGAAAATCCAAATGAGAAAAATAAAACTTGAGTACTTATTGAGTATTCGCCCTGTATGGATTGGTCAAAACTTATGGGACATAAGTCTGTATCTTGACACGAGACCATACATTATCCAAGTTCGGAAGAGCAAGTGCATATGTGCTTTGAGAGGACCCTTGTAATTAAGTTGGATCATATCCCACAAGGGTACAAATGTAATCCATTAAGAGACAAATGATCGGAAATTTTGGCTCAGCAGCTTTGATATGGCCAATTATATGTCCCTGCTTTAGACTGTGGAACATTGGTCTATTGGGTCGATCTGAGACTCGGCGGAACATCATTTGGGACTAGCCCAATGGAGTACTCTGATACCAATAGTTATTAGCTTGAGATCTCACTATACCTTTTTTTTTATTTTATAATGATGAGAAAAACTTATAATTACTCAAAAATACTTTAAATATTTATTGTGAATTTTAGATAATTTTTCAAAATTTTATTTGCTAATAACAAATAAGGGCTTTCATAATGTTTGGCTCAAATTCCACTTTAGTCCTGAACTAGTAGTGCCATATGGCGTCCGAGTGGCCATAGGGCTGCCACATAGCAACCCCACACCTCACTCTAAGATCACTGCCCAAATGGGCTCTGATCCTTAGGCAGGGGACTAGATTGGCATTTGGTTGATTATTTTATAAGGGGTTGTGTTATGGTGTCCTGGTATACATTGTTATATTTTGTTATAAATTAAGGCTCTCTTTTATCACATGTCTTAATTAACTCACAGATGGGTCATGCATGGCATGTGTGAAGTTTAATTAATTTATTTATTTAATATTAAAGAGAAAATGCATTTTCAAATTAGAGTTGAAAATATCTTCACACATATGTATGAAGGGGACATTATCTTTAAATTGATTGCTTTGAAATTTTAAATCTACATAGTGCTTGGCTTTGATAAAGAAGAATATCTCCACATGTGTGAGCTTTGCCAATTACTTCTTTTCCCTTTAGCCTTTGCGGTTATCTACTGTAACACATTATTGAAAAAACAAAGGGTATTTTTGTAAGGCCATATTGGATACAATTGGAACAAAAACATGGTTCAAGGACAAAATGGTAAAGTGGCATAACATAGGGTTAGGGTGAGTGATAATGGTGTGAAATCTCATCCCTTCATCCTAGTGGTTACATGGGGATAGGTGGCTAGGTACATTAGCCTCTCATGTGCCTTTGGATTAGTGCATCAATGCTGTTGATTGAATTCAAAGTTACACCCATGTTATAAAAGCACATCATGAGATCTCAAATCCTAACTATCTCAACTCTTAAACAATTTTGGAAAATTTTTGCTCCCTCATTTTTCTAAGGCTTGTGAGAGAAAAATGAAGATACAGAGCTTTTAGAGTTCCATTAATGGTGATATTAATGGTGGTCCTCCTTTCTTATGCTTAAGTCCATAATATACATTTATCAAGGTAAGCTCCATTGAATTTTATTTTCTCATAAGATCATTTACTTGGCATCTATAGTTGCTAGAGTTTTGAATTTAGAAAGTTTCATTGATCTTAGAATCCTCATATGATCATCTTTTTCATCATGCTTTTTCATAGTGTGGTCCTTCATGAGTTATAGCCAATATGCATGAGAATCAGCGATCATGCATAGTATCCCTTAATTACATTGCTTCAAACCCATGAAATAATTTAGTCTCAAAGTGTCACTCCATTTTCAGAAATTTTTCATCACGTTTTTACCTATGGGGGTTCATTATCTTTTCATATAAGACTATTTTGGTGGTTCGAGGGACCATCGTGTGTTCTTTGGCCATAACTCTCTTGTTCTTTATCTGATTCGATTCAAACCTTTTGAATTCTATTTTGGATGATATTGCCAGTGTGTTGATGTCTTAAGAAGTGATTTTAAGATGTGTAATTTTCTCACATTTGGATTAGACACTCTTATGAGATTGAACCACTTATGTATAACCCGAAGGGACAAAATTAAGTCCTTATAGGGTCCAATTGCATGGCCCCTGCACAAGGGATTCAAAACATGGCTTCCCTATTTTAATTTGGCATTTGAATTCCCTTTTTAGTTTATTTTATTATTTAGAATTTTTTTATATTACTTGCATGATGTATTTAAGCTTTGGGACATAGTTTACGTAATTTGTACTATGAAAGTATAATCATAAGCTGTTCTTGCTTTATATGTAATTGCCCCATAAGGGGATGGTATTTTAGTTTGTTTATAGTGGTTATACAAGGCTAGAAATGGTTGTAATTGTTACGTAAAAGGACTGGAACTTATTCAATTAGCTTGGTTTTCAGCAAGTGGCTTGTTGAAGGTGTCCATTTTGCCTTGTTTTTTGGCTTAGAAATTTGCTCTAGTATTTGTATCCACTTTCAGCTCCAGACGACGATACTCGCGCGACGATTTTCCAAATGGCGATACTCGTGTGGCGATGCTCCAGACGGCAATACTCGCGCGATGATGCTCCAGGCAGCGATACTCGTGCGAAGATGCTCCAGACAATGATACTCGGGCGGTGATGCTCCAAACAGCGACACTCACTCGACGATGCTCCAGATGGTGATACTAAGCCTTCTCTGTTCTCTCTTCAATTCTCAGAAAATGCTACCTCACGTCGTGCATGGTGTTACCCCTCATGCTCACGGCGATGCCTCCATTCACGCGTGGCATTAGTCTTGCCTGCGCATGGTGTTGGCCCTTTTTACTCATGGCAATACCCACATTTGAATGTGGCATTGCCTCCGTGTTACATGGATGGTACTAGCCCAAATCACATCAACGATGCTATCCCTCTCCCTCTCCCTTAGCGTCGGGCATGCACTCTCCTCTCTTTCGACTTCCTTCTCTCTACTGCTGCGAGCGATCAGGCTCAGTTGAATTGTGGCCCTAACATCATCCTCCCCTAAAAAGGATTTTTTCCCCCAAATCATTAATCAAAGCGGTGGGGGTATTGTTCCCTAATTTCATCCTCCCATTCCCACGTTGATTCTTCCCTTGTGTGATATTGTCATTGCACCCTTACCAGGGGAATTTCATTATTTCACAACACCTGCACTCTTCGGACCAATATCATTCGTCATTCAATGTTGGTTAGGTCTTCCCTGAGTGGGGTTAGCTTGCATTCCAAAACATGGGATGGGTTGATACTTCCTTAGCAGGGATACATGGAAGACATTATGGATATTGGCCAAATCAGGTGGCAGGGCAAGTCAGTATGCCACACTCCCAATTCTTTCCAAAATTTCAAAAGGCCCAATGAACCGTGGGCTTAATTTCCCTTTCTTACCAAACCTTATAACGCCCTTGATCAGTGATACCTTTAGGAAGACCCGATTTCCTACCTCAAACTCGAGGTCTCTCCTGCGATCATCGGCATAACTCTTTTGTCGAAATTGGGTTGTCCTGAGCTGTTCTCTAATTAAGGCAATCTGCTCAGAAGTTATCTAGACTATCTTGGGCCTCAGTAATTTTCTCTAGCCCACCTCATCCCAGAAGATGGGTGATCTACACTTCCTTCCATATAGGGGCTCATAAGGTGCCATATGGATGTTGGCTTGGAAGCTATTGTTGTAGGAAAACTCTATCAAGGATAGGTAGTCCTCTCAGCTTCCTTTAAAATTACTGATACAAGCCCCTAGTATATCTTCCAATGTTTGAATGGTTCTTTCTGATTGGCCATCTGTCTGGGGATGAAAGGCGGTGCTGAAGATAAGTTCGGTCCCCAAAGCTGATTGTAGGCTTGACAAAGATCTAGAAGTGAACCTGGGGTCCCTGTTTGACACAATGCTTACAGGAATCCCATGAAGTCTCATAATTTCTCTGATGTACAGGTCGGCCAACTTGTCCAACGTATAAGTCATACGAACTAGTAAGAAGTGAGCAGCCTTAGTTAGCCGGTCCACTATGAACCAGATACCATAATGCCCTGCACTTGCCCTCGCTAACTCAGAGACAAAGTCCATTGCGATGTGTTTCCATTTCCACTCTGGTATGGGCAGGGGTTGTAATAGTCCAGCAGGTTTCTGATGTTCTACCTTCACTTGGTGGCACGTTAGACATTTAGCCACAAACTGCGTCACGTCTTGTTTCATGTTATTCCACTAGAAGGTTCTTTTCAGATCCTGATACGTCTTTGTACCCTTATGGTGTATCTTGTAGCGCGAGTGGTGTGCTTCTTTCAGAATGGCCCCTTATGCAATTTCGTCATTGGGAACACATATTCGCCCCTTAAACCTTAACAGTCCATCACTGCATATGGATAAATCCTCTTTTCCCTCCATTTTCAATTCTTCAAGGATTTTCATCAGTTGGGGATCTTCTTTCTGAGCCACTCGGACTTGTTGAAAGAGTTGGGGCTTCGCCCTTAGACATGACAATACTACACTCTCTTCACCAAGAGGTTGAGATGGGTTCCACTCCACTACATCCTCCAATAAATTCATTTCTCACACCATCAATTGTGTCACGGAGACCACGGTTTTCCGACTTAAGGCATCGGGCACCATAGTAGTCTTACCTAGATGGTATTCTAATGTACAGTCATAGTCGGTCAGTAGGTCCATGCATCTCCTTTGCCTCATATTTAACAATTTTTTGAGAAAACAAGTACTTGAGAATCTTGTGGTTGTTTGAATACATTTTTCAGCACCATGGGTCCCCGATGCCGAATAAAAAGAGATGCCGGTCAAAAACACCTGACAGACAGTGGAAATTTTGACAGTTTCAAAATGACCCCAAAACTGGTTAAGATCTTCATAAGGACTCCAAAACGTATCCTGCCAAGTTTGGTCATATTCTGACATCTCTAAGGCAGTGCAAACTGAGAAATCGTTTTAGTAGAATTAGCCTCTAGCACCCAGAAACGGATCTCTGTAACTAGAACTATACTTTTGGTACATCAAATGATTATGGGACCACTGCCATTAGATCCGACACGATTGAAAACCCCTATGGGTTAAGTTTCAGCTTAATCGAACACTCTAGGACAAAGTTATGGGTGGTAGGCCGCACACTATTCCCTTGTGACCTCCCTGCACTAAAGCACCATTAAAGGTGACTATTTTTGTAGCCTCGGAAGTGACTTTCGGGGTCCATATCTCATTCTTCTCTTGTTGGATTACGCTTAAATTTTATGAGCATGTTCGTCTCGTTAAGACAAGTGTTTTGAAATGTGGCACGCTGGTGAAAACACCCGAGCAAGGAGAAAAGCTAGAGAGAAGTTGTTGATCTGTAAAGAAAGTTGCAGGAAAATCAACAGCGACATGCCTCGCTCGAGCAACCAAATTATGATGCTCGCACATCGGATTGATGCGAGACCAGTTCTATTGTGTGCATAAGGTCTAGGGCAATGATTGGTCTGAACCCCGTACATGATGAATGGTCGGATTTCGCACACAAAGCCAATAAAGTGACTGTAAATTTCAGTGCTAGAATTCTTGATTCCTGCCAAAACTCCAATGTAGTGAAATCTTTGTCCAGGCACGAAATCGAGCTGTGTTTGTTGCCACGTGACAGCGACGGCATGCTCAGTGCAATTCTGCGAAGAAATCACAAAAAAACATTGACATGAAGATGCACTATCGATCGAAATTTTCCAAGATCTATTCAAATTTCAAGTTATTTGATCATGCTTTTAAAGTGTGATTCATGGCTTAAAATTATTATCAAAATGATCATAGCATCGAGCCCTATGAAATGGCAATCATCTTTTGTTAATTTGGATGTCGGATCGTCAATGGATCGTCTGAGAACAATCAAGAACGTTCCTAGTTCTCAGTAAGGATTGTTCTAGAATTTTTCCAATTGTCAGGAAGGGGCAAATCAATCATTTTGCACCCTATTTTCTTATTTTTCCTAATTTTGATAAATTGTAATTAACATAAATTAGGGTTAGTTTTGGGTGATCCACCCTCGTTTCAACTCTAGTCTACAAAAAATATTCCACCTCTCATTGTAAGGGGGCCTCTCTTTTGAACTCGCTGAGACTCTTTTGATTAATAAAAATCCCTTTTCAGAGCACGAGTTGGATCACATTATTTTCTTTGGAGAGAGAGACAAAGGAGAGAGAAAGTAGAGCGGTACCCCTCCCACCTTCAAGGTATTTTCCCTTTCTTCCCTTCCCCTCTCTCTGGTTTTCTTTTCTCCTTTCTTCTCTCTCTTCTTCTCCTTCTTCATCTGAGTTCTTCTCAGAGGCCATGCACGGTGGTGGCAGTGTCGTCCATGCCTCTTTCTTTCTTCCCCCTCTTGTGACTTCGAGGATCGTGCATGGTGATGGCAACGCCATGCACGAGCCTCAGTCTCCTTCTCTTTGTTCTTCTCTTTCCCGCAACATGGTTCACGCACGGTGATGTGTATTGCAGACTGCAAACCATCTTTCTCTCTTCTCATGAGGCACTGCCCATCACCGCGTGCCTGTCGTGGACAACAATGCCTATCGTCGCTCGTGGAGGGTCGCAAAAATGGGTATCGCCGTCTGCAAGCTTCTTTCGTGCTCTTTGTACCTATCACCATCCGCAAGCTTCTTTTATACGCTATGTACCTATCACTGTCAGTCGGCTTCTCTTGCACCCTGTGCCTATCGCAGACGACGATGCTTATTGCTACCAGAGAAGGGTTGCGGCGATGCCTATCGCTGCCCGTGAAGGGTCGGGGCGATGCCTATCGCCGTCCACCAACTTATTTTGCACATTCTTTCCTTTCGCAGACGGCGATACCTATCGCCACCCGCAAAGGGTCGTTCTGCCTTCTCATGTTGCCAACGGTGATGGCTAACACCGTCTGCAGTTCATTGATTGCCCTTTCACTGCAAGTAGCAGTGTCCAGCGCCATCCAGGGGCCACAACACTGTTATTCTATAGCTATAGGTAGCATTGCTTAACGTTGCTGGGACCTTCCTCTTTGGCCGTCTCGCATCTTCTCTTCGTTCTCTTTTCTTCTCTCCTCACTTGACTAAAGGATAGACTCAGTCTAGCACTATCATAACGATCTGGCTGTCGAGCAGTATTGTCGTCATGCTTGTCCTGAGTACCATGCCTGTTTGCTGTTACACTAGATTAGGACAATTAAATCTGCCTTGGTTTCGAGTATTATTGCCGTCGTGCCGATCTGAGTTATCATGTTAGTATCGTCCCCTTATCAAGTTCTATTTTCTTTCTCCTCTCTATTCAAATCCCTTTGTGCATCACTCTAACTTCTCACCTTCTCTGCCATATAAATGTGCATTGCTCTAAGACAAGGGCGGATCCCTCGGCCCACTTGTCCTGCAAATTAACCATGACAGTGCTATGCAGAAAACAAGGAGATTACAGGTCAAGAGAAGCGATTCCGAACCAGCTAAAGCAACTGGGGGGCATTCTGTCGTGATCTAAGAGGGCACCCACGAGAGTCAACCCGAGTAAGTCACGGACCCAGGTGAGGTTGGTCCCCACCTCACGTTTAAAATTCCTCTCTCACTAATTGGGCACATGCCCTAGTTCTGTGAACAAGGTTCCCGAGAGCGCGGTCTCAGGTCCCAGGTCTTTCGAACCCGAGATATGTGCCACCCGATCACCTAGATTATGAGAAGCAAGATCGAGGCATCCGACCAGTTTGGCGACTCCACTGGGGACTTATTACCCCTTTGTCGGTTTGTTCTTGATTGATCGGCATCACCTTTTATTTTCTGCACTACATTCCATGGCATCTGGGTTATGCAACACGTTCATCCGAGTTGGGTATTTTCTCATTCCCGCACTCGTGACCATCCCAGGGAAGCAAGCTTCTCAATCTTTGTTCCCTACACTCCTTTTGATTCAGGACTCACAGTCTCTCTCCCAAGTTCTTTCCAAGATTGATGCGAGAAAGGACTTGAGGTTCCTATCTCCCCCCTTCCTAGTCCTGGTGGGCCCTCCGCCAAGGCTTTTTGCATTGGTAGCACTTTTGCTACTAGCAAGTCCCTTGCCAGTCACATTGCTATGATACACCGGAAGGCTGCCCTGTCTGCTTTTGCGAAGGCATGCAGGTTTCCATCGCTCTTAAGGGTCGTCGCAAGGCCACCCCTCGTACTCCTTCACCACCTCGAACCTCTATGCTTAGAGGCTCGACACACCTAGGAGGAGATCGTGGGGCCTCCACCTCTCGCACACACCTAAAAGCTCATGGTCCATCCACTCAAGCCACACCACGGGGCAACCTTCAAGCTGCCTTGAGGTCGCTTCCAAAGTTAGGCTTTCTCGGGCCAAACTCTGCAAGTGTCATGCATCTGCATCTCACAGCTCGGGGCAATGCCAATTCTACACCAGCTAGGGTGAACGGGGGTCGACCACTTCATCCTCCCTCTCAGCACACATGGCTTCACCCTGTGAGAGATGAACTCCATCCCGGTCACTCACAGACATGAGCTCATAGGTCTCGATCTCCTAAGGTCGAACCAGCTGACCGAGACCGAGCTGACCCTCAACTCACCCAAACGACTGCTTCCAAAGGTGCACACGCACCAGCTTCACAGGTTCCTCCCTGATCCTGACTCAGGCGGAGTCATGAGCTATTTCCTTCTTCTGTCACCCTTCCTTCTCTAGGAAAACACCTCGAGACCTGACACTCAAAGGTTTTCCCTAAGAGTACCATATTGAGTTAGCCTCCTCAGGTTAGCCATGCACCCAGACCTCACAAGGGAACTCGAGGTAAAGGTCTGATGGCAGAAAGAAGCCTACAACTTCCATGGCAGCATCTTATCCTTGGACCTCACCCACTACTGCAGTTGATGGAGACAGCCCTCGCATGCTCAAGAAAGATGGGGAAGTCCAAATCTTAGGCTCAGTTCTAGAATGGAGTCTATTGCAGCCTCAAGATCAAGCAGAAGAGAGGCCTGCAACTCCTAACTAAAAAGGCCCTTAAGGAAGTTGAGGTTGCCACTCTTGATGACCTCCTGTCTCGCAATCCCTTCTTCCCTCTTCGGATTCCAGAGCCTGAACATGAGGTCCAAGAACATTGCTCGGGGGTTTCCATCACAAGAGAAGACCGAGCTGCCAAGAAGTCACGGTCCCAAGACCGTTAAAAAGCGGTCCTCACATGGTTCGCGTACAAGACTCGAATCCAGTCGGGGCATGTTAAGCCCCTGCAAACCGACTTGCCGTGCACGACTCACCAACCCCGACAGTCTACTACTCCACCTGGCTCTGACCCTTTAGAAGAAATAGTCAGTGTCATGGTGATCGAGGAGCCGGACGATGCCCAAGAAGATCAGATGAACAGGTTCGAGTTGATGATGCAGTCCATTCTTGAAACGATGGATCGTCTACAGGCCTACGGGCTTCCTGTTTCTCCTTCTCAACATGAGGCCAACTCCCAGCCTAGAGAAGACACAACTCCCAGGCAAACTCCTCCACCAGCCTCCAAAGATAGCTCTGTTACCCGCACCATTTCTCAAACCGATATAGATGCCATGGTGACCCACAGTCTCAAGAGTAAGGTCCTTGGCATGTAAGGGGTGCCACTTTACCAAAAGTTATACCCCTCGTATATCGATTAGGTGTCGTTTCCTCCGAACTATCAAAAAGGGAAGCTCCCCTCATTTAATTGTGCTACATCCCCACACCAGCATACCACTCACTTCCAAGCTGCTTGTCGAGAGACAAAAACTGACGAGCGAATCCTCCTCCATCAGTTAGTGAAGACTCTCGAAGGGCCAGCCTTCTAGTGTTATGCTTGGCTACCTCTAAGCTCAGTGCACACATGGCAGGAAATGGAGCAATTGTTTTATCAACGCTTCTATGAAGTCCAAAGAAACGTGGAAACCATCAAGTTCCTCACTCTGACTCAAGGGCCTGGTGAGCCAGTCAATAAGTTCATCGCCTGATGGAGAGAGTTAACAAGCTATCATGCCACTCTCATGACTGAAAGAGAAGCAGTTTAGACCTGGGTACGAAATATGCTACCCAAGAATGCCCTGCATGTTAAGGCCTCCAATCCACGCTCAATGTCAGAACTCATCTCTAAAGCGGTTCGTATAGAAGGTCTATCCAAGCACCATGGTGAGTCTCACCAGCAGCCCTCCAGCTCGAGAAACAGTTGGGGCAATGGTGATTCTTGCTCCAATAATCAGGGCAACCAGTAAAAAGGGGTGATTAGCACGACTGTCACCGTGACTGACACCAAGAAAGCCACTCCTCAAACCTTCGACCTCTCAAAAGGGGTAGTCACAACTAAGGCACAGACAGCACAGCAGTCCTATAACAAGGCTCGACTCCCAACAATATAAATCGAAGTGACCAAAACAAGGTGTACCCCTTCGAGAAGGAGTGGCTTCCTGCATTGCTTTGGTTATTACTAGAGAAAAACATGATCCAATTGCCGGAGGCCAAATCCCCAGAGCAGGCTGGACAGAAGTCACACGAGAGGTATTGCGCCTATCACAGAAGACTAGGCCACCCCCCTGAGGAGTGTTATACCCTCAAAGACATTATCGAAGCCCTTATTAACAAGGGTCAGATAAAGCTTGAAGAGTTAAATAAAGCATTCAGGGAAACTGACGCTTCCCACATTGTAACAATTCAAGAAGATGACGAGGCACCCGCTGTCCTCCGTGCACTATTCTTCATAATGCTCGAAGAAAGTCTCATCACGCCGAAGCTGACAAGGCAGCCCAAGTTCCTGCCTCCCAGACCTGAGAACCTCTGGTGTCCGTATCATCTGATACAAAGCCATGACCTGACCAAATGCACTGGCTTTCATGAGTTCTTGGCAAAGAGGTTGCAGCAACACCAAGAAGTTCATGGTAACGCAGAAGGACACCCTCAAGTCCCTGCTCCATCAGTGTAAGAAGACCTCCTGACACAAGTCCAGGAAAGTGCTGAGCTAGACCCTCTGCAGGCCCTCTTTGAGGCGATACTTCAATAGGGTCTTATCACTCCAAAACCTGCTAGGCAACCTAGGCGTCTTACCCAGGGTACAAAAAATCTTTGGTGCCCATATCACCAGGTATGGGGCCATGAGCTGAAGGAATGTTGCCAACTAAAGCTATAGTTGGCAACTGCTGGAACTCAAGGCTCTTGGAAGTAGCCGGCAACATTCAGTTTGTCCTCTTCTACTCTCACAAAAGCCCTGGAACTTTGGCAGAGTACCACTGCAACCATCGCAGTTTCACCAGATTCTCGACAAAGCCCTGGGAAGCTCCATATTCCTTGTTCGAAAGGCCATGTGCCCTTTGAAAATGTTCTCAAGCACTCTACGAAGGTTCACAACTTGTTGAAGTTTGTCGAAGAGCTCCTGAACGACTATGCACTATGGCTTGGTTGGTTGTTTCTCACTTTGTCAAAAGTTCTCTCTCACTCTAAACTCTCTTCACTGTTTTACCGAAACTAAAACAGTAAATTGGGGTTTTACCCCCTTTTATAAACAGAGGTTACGCAAAGTGCCCCCACAAGCTCAAAATGACGCTCTAGTCCCCATCTTCAGACGACGATACGACCAGGCCGGGGCAAGTCAAGCCCGAGGCCCGAATGCGAATCATTGCCGCCTATTCCTCATGAACCTGCTGTCGTCTGTTGCTATCGCTACGCCTTAACACCGTGTATCTCTAGGAAGCTAACGCCACCTGCTTCTCTCAGGCCAAGCATCATGTGCTTCACTAGAGGCTTAACATCGTGCGCCTCACTCAGAGGACTAACGCCATACGCTTCATCTAGAAGACTAGTGTCGCATTCTTCACTAAAGAGGCTATCATCATGTTCTTCACTATAAGTTATCACCGCGCGCTTCACCAGAAGCTATCGCCATGTGCTACACAAGAAGCTATCATCGTGCGCTTCACTAAAAGCTATTGTCGTGCACTTCACAAAAAGCTATCACTCTGTGCTTCACTAGAAGCTATCATCGTGCGCCTCATCAAAGGCCTAACACCGCGTGCATTTCATCAGGGGCCTAATGCCGTGTGCATCATGCAAAGCCTAGCGTCATGCGCATGTTATGGCACTCCCATCAAGACCATCATTCTGCATCCCCAGGGGGTTCATTCTCAGCAACACAACCATCATATCCTCGAGGAGTCAAGTCTTTAGTCACTGCTCTGCTCCCCATGGAGTCACATTCCCTTACCACAATATGGTGTAGGTGTGCCACCCTAAACTGCATGGTCTAAACTATATGACCGTAAACTGTAGCGGCGGTCTAGTTGCATGACCTTAAAACTGCATGGTCCTAGCTGCACGACTTTAAACTACACAGTTGTGGTCCAAACTGTGTGACCTTTTGCTATAGTGGTGCATAGCCATGGTCCAAGCTACAAGACCTTTAAACTATAACGCACGTCCCTCTAGCAAGATATTAAACGGCGTGACAAATAGTCTGTACGCATGAATTTAAACTATGAAATGGACATCCACTAGGTATATTCTACCACTATCCCTAGTGGGGTTACACCTGTACTCTAGAGTGTTGTTCCCAATGGAGCTACATACAAGCCACTGTTCCTCATCCCCAATTGGCGTCACATCCATATTGCAGCCCATTATCCCTAGTGGAGTTAGGGTAATTTTTATCTCTGGGGCTACATCTATGCTCCATTCTGCCATTCTCAGTGGTGTTACTCAATACCATTACTCATTATCCCCGTGGAGTCATATTTACCCCATTAATCCCTAGTGGGTCCGTTTCTCACCGAGCCAGTGTCTCTATCCCCCATGGAGCTTTACTTACATGGAAGCCCACCTAAATGGTCTAGGTGCATGTAAATTACATGGTCCAAACTATATGACCTTAAACTGTAGCAAAGGTCTAATTACACAACCTTAAACTGCATGGTCCTAGCTGCATGACTCTAAACTGTATAACCAGGTCCAAGCTATATGACCTTAAACCATATACACATCCTGACTGCATGACGTTAAATTGTTTTGCACAGGTCCCGGAGGCATGACCTTAAACTCACCCCTACACACGCACACATGCCTTTTACATGCATTTTCATGCACGCCTTCCCTAATTAACCCGTTCGTGTGCTCACATCACCTTCATCAACTCCCTAGTAAATCAATCTTCCTCCGTTACCATTCATCATTCCCGAGTGAGTCTCACCCATGCTCACAAAACGGCGAGCCATCCCCCCATCCATACTCGCCTTAAGCTAGTGGGTCACCACTTTTCACCTACCATCCATACATCATCCATCCTTCATATGTAGCCTCGTTCCATCCCCTCAAAGTGTGTCAAACCACTGCCATAATCACTCCATGGCCTCCAAAGGTTGCCACCCATCACAACCACGGTCCAGCTGTATGATCTTAAACTGTAGTGCACGTCCTTCCCGCATGATGTTAAAGGGCTTCGTACAGGTCTCGAAGGCATGACCATAAACTCGCCTTCACAAAAAAAATAAAAAAAATGGGCATGGTGTATACCTGCACAAGGGAATGTCATGAGTAAAAACGATGGATGGGCATGGTCACGAAACCATGAGTAAAAGAGTTTCGTGAAAATAAAAGCTCGGGCACAGTGAAAACTCCAAAAGGGTACTGTGAGCAAAAACGAATGAAAAGGGGTGGACATGGCTGCAAGGTCACGGGTCAATGAGCCCAAATATAAAAGAGGTTGGTGAAAACTATCTTTATGGTACCACTTCCTCAGCCCAGGTGAAAACCCGCAAAGGGCAGTTGGACCAATAAAGCAGGTTGATGTAGCATCACAGACTCAGCCGTCACCCAATTGCTAAATAGGCATAATTCTGGTTAACGAGGTCCACACAAAATCCTCAGCTGTGAGAATCCCACCACAACACACGATGGCTCACCTGGGAGTGAGTGCCTCACAAGATCTCCCAAACATCAAAATCAAAAGAGTCCTTGAGGGTGATGATGATGGCCAAAAAATCCCTCCAAAATCAAAATAGTCCTTGAGGGTTAGAATGATGACCAAACGATCCCTTCAAAACCAAGAAAATCATTTCGACAAACCAAAGACACCTACAAAGCCAATAAACTGACAAAGCCAACGTAAAACCTGCTAGAGACTTCAAGATGATGCCTCGCCAATATCCCTCCCTAGTTGACAGGCTCAAATTTTTGGGACAGGCCAACAAAAAGCCCCTGAATAAATGCGGCGGGAAGGGGCCCACAAAGGTACCGTGTTCATCAAAAGCAAACCGAGTATAGCAGCAAACAATGCCAACCAAAGGCTCTTTGGCTATCCATCAAAAAAAAACTAACCCAGACCAAAATGGGAAAAATGCCCTTCAGCATGGCACTTGGTCGCCAGACAGGTCTGATTCTGACCAACTTGGTCCACACAAAATCCTCAGTTGTCAGAATCACAAATAGTCCCTTGAGGGTGAGGACCGCTACAAGATCCCTCAAAGTCTCTTCTCCCCCTAAAGTCTCTATTGATGGACTTGTACATTATATCAAAACATCTGAGCATCCTAGTTACAGCATAGCGTTAATCTCCTCAGTGTTCACGTGGTTCTGTGGCTAAGAAGAAAAACGAAATAAAGCTAGAGGAAATTTTTTGAATATAATCCTTCTTGCTTCTCTCAAAGCACAACATTTGGTGAGGCATGTTGTTTGAAGACATTTTTCAGCACCATGGGTCCCTGATGCGGCATAAAAAGTGAAGCCGGTCAAAAAAGCCTGACAAACAGTGGAAATTTAGACAGTCTCAGAATGACCCCAGAATTGGTCAAGATCTTCAAATGGACTCCAAAAAGTATCCTGTCATGTTTCGTCACATTCTAACATCTCTAAGGCAGTGCATACTGAGAAACAGTTTCAACAGAATCAGCCTCTAACACCTTGAAATAGACCCCTGTAATAAGAACTATATTTTTAGTGTGTCAAACAACTATCGGACCACTGTCATTGAATCTAACATGGTCGAAAACCCCTATGGGTCAAGTTTCGGCTTAATCGGGCACTCCAAGATAATATTATGGGTGAAATACTGAAAAGAGGTAGGCCGCACACTATTCCCGTGTGGACTCCCTGCACCAAAGCACCATTAAAGGTGACTATTTTTGCAGCCTTGGGTAGTGACTTTTGGGGCCCATATCTCACTCATCCCGTGTTGGATCATGCTCAAATTTCGAGACCATGTTCCTGTCAAGACGAGCGTTTTGATATGTGGCACGCCCCATGACAAAGCCTGAGCAAGGAGAAAAGCTAGTGAGAAGTTTCTGATTCATGAAAAACGTTGCAGGAAAATTAGCAGCGACACGCCTCACTCGAGCAGCCAAATCACAGCGCTCGAGCATCGGATTGATGCGAGACCAATTCCATCTTGTGCGTAAGGTCCAGTGTTATCTCTTGTTCGAACCCTGTACGTGATGAAAAGTTAGATTTCACAAACAAAGCCAATAAAATGATTGTAAATTCTGGTGCCGAAATTCTGGTGATCAAAACTCTAAAGTTGCGAAGTCTTCGTCAGAGCACGAAATCGAACTGCGTTTGTTGCCATGAGACCGTGATTGCATGCTCAGTGTATTTCAATGAAGAAATCACAGAAAAACATCGACATGAAGACATACGAAATTTTTCAAGATCTATTCAAATTTCAAGTTATGTGATCATGCCTTTAAAGTGTGATTCATGGCTTAAAATTATTATCAAAATGATCATAGCATCGAGCCCTATGCAATGTCAATCATCTTTTGTTCATTCGGATGTCGGATCATCAATTGATCGTCCAAGAAGAATCAAGAGCGTCCCTAGTTCTCTATAAGGACTGTTCTGAAATTTTTCCAATTGTTAGGAAGGGGCAAATCAGTCATTTTGTACCCTATCTTCTTATTTTTCTAAATTTTGATAAATTTTAATTATCATCAATTAGGGTTAGTTTTGGGTGATCCTCCCACGTTTCAACTATAGTCTCTAAATAGACGCTACCTCTCATTGCAAAGGGGCCTCTCTTCAAGGAGGGTGTACTTGGTAGACATTCGATGCACGCTATTACGTCAATCTTTAGGGAGTCTACCGTACTTTATGAAACTAATGATGGGCACTCTCCATTCTTCTACCTGCTCAACTTCCACACACATTGGGTCGAAAAATTTTGGTTCCCATTTCTGAACCTTAGCTCCTTGACTTAGTGCCATTTAATATTTTAATAACCTCTTTGGCTGATAAAAGCGATCTGAATGGATAAGACGGGCACTTGGGGAAGAGATTTCTCTCATCATCTACGTCTACCTCCATTCTCAGTTCAATGTGTCTCCATTCTGCCACCCACATAGGTGTGGGCTCTGGTGAGGACAATTGAATTATAGCCCCAAGTCTTACGATTGCATCAATCTATGAGTTTAACCTCCTAAGGATGTGACTCAGGGATACATAATCAAACTAAGCCATATACGATTTTGCAGTATTGTGATAAGGCTTGAGAGTGGCTTTTCTCACGTCATAGATTTCCATTAAGATGTCGTATCACCAACTCAGAGTCGCCATAGATATTGAGCTGCTCCAAGTCTAAGTCAAAGGCTATCTCTAACCCAATTATAAGGACCTGATTTTTCGCCTCATTATGAGAACCGGCTTCAATGAATCAGAAAGAAAGAGGTAGTACTCCTCCTTTTGGAGTCATGAATAGCACTCCAGTGCCTCCCCGATCAAATTGGAAGGCTCTGTTGAAGTGCATCTCCCACACGTGAGCAATTTCTGCACAGGATACTTCTTCATCAAGGAGGTCACTTGATAAAGGAGATTTCGCTGATACTGGGTATGCTGCGAGGAAATCAACCAAAGGTTAGCCCTTAATGGCCTTTTGTGGGACATGTGTTTTGTAGAATTTCATTAGCGATAATGCCCACTTAGCAAGACATCCTGACAGGCATGGGCATGACATAATAAACTTTATTGAATCTGCTTTTGATATAAGTCTAACTTCATGACCGAGCAAGTAGAGACGGAGCTTTTATGCTGCGAATATTAGGGCAAGGCACATCTTCTCGATAGGGGGATAATTATTCTCAGCCCCTTGCATCCTATGGCTGAGATAGTATAGTGCGATCTCTTTCCCTTCGTCATTGCTCTGCGCCAATAATGCCGCAAGGGACTCGTCTATTAGAGTTGTCACATACAAAATGAGAGGTTTTCCCCGTATCGATGTAGAAAGCACTGAAGGGTTGAGTAATAATGCTTAATGTCATCAAGGGCGGCCTGACATGCTTCATCCAAAATGAATGGAGTATCCTTCTTTAACAGGTCCGTAAAAGGCTTACAGCAACCTAAGAGGTTTGAAATGAATCTGCGGTTATAAGGCCGCTGCCCTTGGAGGGATCACAGCTCTAGCATTGTAGTCGATGGTTGCATTTCCTAGATCGCCTTAATCTTGATTGGCACAACTTCCAACCCTCGGTATTGAGTAATGAACCACAAGAACTTTCTTGAACGCACGCCACAAGTGCATTTTAGCAGGTTCATTTTGCGCTGATGAAGGCGTAACTGCTCGAACACCTTTTCAAGTTCTCTCATATGAGCGTCTTTGTAACACTTCAAAAAAAAAAAAAAAAAAGAGGAAAGAAGAAAATAAATTTTTAATACATGATGATTCGTTTGAACATGATGGTCCTTAGGGACCATCTTTGCTTTTCAAAGCTTTTCGTTTAAAAGCTTTGTTGCTTCCTTGCTCTTGCCACATCCACTAAAGGACGTGGGCTTTAAGCGTTTAAAGCGTAAGCTAACGCTCACACCTGTAACGTAATAAAAGAATAAAATAATATATTAGTAGAATTTAAATTCAGAGAGGTGAGGACTCCTACCTTAGAAAACTTATGAGATTTTTCTCTCTGGTCGAAACACAGTGAACTCCGCTCTCTAGCCGAATTTTTATCGGAACCTCCCTCTCAAGTATTTGTGGGTAAGTGACATTGTCTTCCTGAG
>NW_006498846.1:5454425-5496550 GCF_000471905.2 Amborella trichopoda
TAAATTTTTAATACATCATGATTTGTTTGAACATGATGGTCCTTAGGGACCAGCTCTGCTTTTCAAAGCTTTTCGTTTAAAAGCATTGTTGCTTCCTTGCTCTTGCCACGTTCACTAAAGGACGTGGGCTTTAAGCGTTTAAAGCGTAAGCTAACGCTCACACCTGTAACGTAATAAAAGAATAAAATAATATATTAGTAGAATTTAAATTCAGAGAGGTGAGGACTCCTACCTTAGAAAACTGATGAGATTTTTCTCTCTGGTCGAAACACAGTGAACTCCTCTCTCAAGCCGAATTTTTATCGGAACCTCCCTCTCAAGTATTTGTGGGTAAGCGACATCGTCTTCCTGAAAAATAGTCTGTTTTTAATAAATAGTGATATTTCCGTCCAGGATCTTTATTTTATAAGTTTTGTGTGTAAGTGACCCCATTGTCTCGAAAAATAATCCATTCTTTTTAAAAATGAACTGAAATAATTATTTCTGCTTATTATCATGAATTTTAGGCGCGATAAATTTTATGCGCACGTGACCTCATTATCTTGAAAAATAATCTTTTTAATAAAAATTGTGATATTTTATCTATGTTAGAAATTTTGAATGCTGTAAATTAGAAAAATAAATTTATTTATTTTTCTTGTTTATTGTTAGAAAAATGTGATATTTCTGCTTTTAGTAAAATTGTGATAATTCCGTATTTTTGAATTTTTATAAGAGTTTTTCTATACATATTAAATTGGCAATTATGCTAGAATGCCTTTACAAACTGCTACCTTTCTAAATTTGAGCCCAAAATATTTCATTGGTTATTTTTGAAATGTTATAGAGAGTGACTGTTATTAATGGTTTAAGTGAAATTCATATTAATGATTTCAATGATAGGTTGAGTACATGATATTGCTGCTTTCGAATGTTTAAAGAGATTTAGAAATAATTTAAGTATGCAAGTGGACTCATCCGGTTCGCCGGTGAGGTATAAGTGGACCTATCTGGGACGCCGGTAGGGATTAAGTGGACTCATCCGGTACGCCGGTGAGGTAAGACCTGCAGGGATTAAGTGGACCTATCTGGGACGCCGATAGGGATTAAGTGGACCCATCAGGACGCTGATGGGGTATATAGGTGACCTACTTGGGACGCCAGTAGGTTATTTTGTGAAATCCTTTGAATTATGTACTGCCGTTAAAAGTGTTATAAGCATTTCAATTACTCGGATTATACTTAATTATGCATTTATTGAAAGTGAAACTGTTGATGCATTTCTATTAATAGATCTCATTTTGGAAAATATTGATATCTTTCAATCATGATTATTTTTAGGATTATGATGATCACTTACTGAGTAGCCAAACTCATCAAACTATGGTTAACATTTTTCAGGATAACTGCGGATTCATTTTGAGTGCTAGTCAAGATCAACCTTGGAAGATACTGTTGTTGTGCTAGCTTTCTTTATTTACTTTGTAAGACCTCGCCACTGTAAATTTGTTCTATCAATAGATGTATGTATGTTTTGTCTGTCACATCTCAGGAATAACAGTACTGTAAATTCTTGGGGTGTGACAGTCTTTCTCTTTGGATTTCATGACCAAGTCATCTACATAGCATTCCACCTCTTTGTGCATCATGTCTTTCAAGATGATCGTCATTGCTCTCTGTTATATGGCACCAGCATTCTTCAATCCAAAAGGAATCATTCTGTAGTAGAACACCCCTTTTGGAGTCAAGAATGCGGTGGCGTCCTCATCTTCTTGTGCCATCTGTATCTGATTAAAACCGGAGTATCCATCGATGAAGGAGAAGATCTGGCAGTGAGCTGTGAAGTCAATGAGCATTTCCATAAATGGCAACGGGAAGTCATCCTTGGGGCAGGAGGTATTCAGGCCACTGAAGTCGATGCAGACCCTAATTTGGTTGTTTTCCTTCTTGACTGAAACAACATTTGCCAGCCACTTAGGGTACTTAACTGCGTGAATGAAACCGGCTTGCCTAAGCTTAGCCACTTCAACATCTATCTACATTTCAAGATCAGGTCTGAACCTCCTTGATTTCTACTTGATAGGCTTGAAAGAGGGATCGACGCCGAGATGGTGGATTGCGCCATGAGGATCTAAACCAAGCATCTCATGATAATGCCAGGAAAAGACGTCTAGGTTTGCTCGCAAGAAGGTAATAAAATTTTCTTTCTCCTCTTGAAACATATTTGCGGAGATGAAAGTTGGTCTGGGATCAGCCTTATCCCCTAGATTTATCTCTTCGAGTTCATCGACTGTTGCTTGACTGCCTTCTTCCCATTCTTTTGGGGCCTCCTGTAACTCCTCATCAGTGTCTTCAGAGGTCCTCTCATTAACCTCAAGTGCAAAGACCCGTGATCCTGACATCTCTGCTTCCAATAGAGCTCCAGGGTAGGTTATGATTTATGCACCTTTCTTGAACCGAGGCCCATAAGGGTTGACCTCAAATATGGACAACATGTCAAGTTGCAGGAGTTTTTTTCGAAATCTATAGGGAAGTTGAGATTCAGTTATTTTGGGGTTAGAGGAATCCTCATATGAACTGCTCAGTCTTTGCATGGGTGTTTGTAGTGTTTGCCTCGTGCTAGCTGATACTTCATAAACCTGTACCATGTAGCAAGCATCCTAAGGATAGAAGCCCTGCCCTCTTGATTCTTTCAACCTCTGCTCAAATTCGAGCTCAAGAGGCCACTGGGGTTTCTTCGATTTTGACTTCTTGCACTTCTCAGTAGAAGAGGATGGCTTTGACTTGGCTCGAGCTTCCAAGGCGTCAGCAATTGTTAAAAATCCAGCTACCTAAGCCAGCGTCTTTTTCAACCGCCTCCGATGCGTCCTGCTTATATTGGTTCCTTCAAGTTCTCTATTAAGAGCCTCGAAGTCTGGATATTTCAAGGTTTTACGTGCAGCAGGCATAGAACAGGAAGGCTAAGAAGATGAAGAAGAAGAGGAAGGAGGAGAAGGGTCATTAGGTGAGGGACTTTTAAGGTCATGCCCCTCATTGAACCAATCTGGGCAGCTTTTTGCATCATCACCAGAATTGGACGTGTGCAGGGCATCCTTTAGGTCTTTCCCTTGGTTAGACTATTGGGGACTGCTTTTAACCTCTTGCTTTAAAGACTTGAGCCTACTCCGCTTGTGATGGACATTCCACGGTTGGAAAGTCGAGGGTTCAGTGGGATCAGATGCTTCATCATGAAAGTCTTGTACTAGGACACTTTCCTGAGTGGAAGTATCGACTTGTGGTCATTCAGCATAAGCAATGTGACATGCCTGGACTTTTTTTGTAACCACAGCTTCAAACCCATACCATTCGTTCAGCTCATGGCCCCATATCTGATGGTATGGGCACCAGTGATTCTCGATCCCTTGAGCGAGGTGCTTGGGTTGCCTCGCAGGTTTAAGAGTGATGAGTCCTTGCTGGAGTATCATCTCAAACAGGGGTAGAAGAGGGTCCGAATTATCATTTCTCGAGTCTTGGGTCAAGGGGTCCTCTTGTACCAGTGGAGGAGAGACTTGGGGATCTGTGTCTGGAATGTCACCAACTTCGTGGCCTCTCTGCATTTTCTTCGCTAATAGCTTGTGGAAGTCAGTGCATTCGCTCAGGCCATGCCCCCATATCTGTGATATGGACACCAGAGACTCTCGGTTCTTTGAGCTTGGTGCTTGGTATATCTTGTTGGTTTTGGCGTGATGTGGCCTTCTTGAAGCATCATGGAAAACAAGGCACGAAGGATGCTAGGTGCCTCATCTTCTTCCTGAACAATCACTGTGTGTGATGCTTCTACTACGCCGAATGCTTTCTTGAGTACTTCAAGCCTGATCTGAACCCTTTTGAATCAGAGTCTTGATGAGATCTTTAAGTGTGTAGCATTCTTCTGTGGAGTGGTTTACCATTTGATGATAAGCACAGTATCTTACGTGCGTATCGAAACCAGCTTGATTGGGAAACTTGATCTCGGGCCGTTCAATCATGTTCTGTTCCATCAATAGTTGAATCAGTGCATGAACCCGTTCCTTTTCAAAAGGATAACCTTATTCTGATGTCTTGTCCAATAGTCATCTTCATTAAGGTTTGCAGTTGGCGGTACCCGGTTGTAAGATGGTTGTTGTTTGCCTCTCTGAGGTGCTATCTTTGTTGTTCATACCCTTTTGGAGAGGTCCAAAGTCTAAGAAGCTGCCTTTTTTGGATCACTGACGGTACTAGCTACACAGATTACCCCTTTTCATTGGTTTCCCTAGGCATTGGTCCGAGAACTACCATTGCCTCGGTTGTTTCCCAATCTTGGATACTATTGTTGTGAACTACCACGGTGGTGTGACTGACTCTCCATGCGAACTGACTTAGAGATTAGCTCTGACATAGAGATCGGGTTGGAGGCCTCAACATGCAGAGCGAGCCGTCTCATGAGCTTCAACGAACTGAAAGGCCAGGCCGTCCAGAGTTTCAACAAACTAATGGAGGAGGAGTGTCTCATTAGCTGTTGTCTCTTAACATGCCACTTGAAAATGGGTGATACTAGTGCCAGGATGTGGTACCATTGAACAGAGAAAATTTCGTTTCTTATAGTCTGAGGGAAACGACACCTGGTCAATGTAAGAGGGGTATGGCTTCCGGTAAAGCATTGCACCCTATATTCCCGAGATTTGTCTGCTCTTTAGGCTGTGAGCCACCATAGCATCGATGTCCGCCTGTGAGACAAGGTGAGGGAAAGAATTGTCCTGTGAAGTAGGAAGAGGAGGCTGCCTTATAGCTGTATCATCTAAATGGGAATTGACCTCATGGTTAACCGAGTGTCGCGTGGCCTCCATTTGATCAATCTATTCCATCATTGCTTGCACCATCTGTTCAAACCTTTCAATGCAAGCTTCCTGGGAGTCTTCAAGTTCTTTTATAACCATGTTGCTGACTGTTTCTCCAGGAAGGTCAGCTTCAGTTGCAGCAGAAGGCTTCCACAGTTGGTAGGTCACACGTGGAAAATCGGTCAGTAGGGGGTTAGCATGCCTCGACTAGACTCGACTCTTGTATGCCGAGGGGGTAAGGACCGGTTCTCGATGGTCTTGGGACCATGGCTACTGGGTAACTGGGTCGTCTTATATGATGATGACCACGGTGCAGGATTCTCACACCTCTTCTTCAATCTCTGTTATTTGAAGACGGTGGAAGGGATTTTGAGGGAGGAGACCCTTGGAGCTAGGTACCCCGACTTTTCTGGTCGGCTCCTTAATCAGAATCTGCAGTGCTTCGTCTTGCTTGAGCTTTAGATTGTGATAGACCTCTCTCCAAAACTAAGACTGGGGTCGAGGTTTACCCATATTTTTAGAGCATAAGAGGGCTGTGACCATAAGATGGGGCAGCAAATAAAGACCTTGGATGGGCCAGCTTGGGCAGCTGCCTTGGAAGTTGAAGAACTTCATCAATCATCAGGCCATTGCCCCGAACTCCTTTGTGGGCTTCAGAGGCATAACTGACCTGACGAGGTTGGTTGAGAATGGTACTCTTAGGGAAAACCTTTGAGTACCAAGTCTTGAGATATCCGCCGAGAGGAGAAGGGGTGGAAAAAGTGAGCATCGGCTATTGACGGTGTCTGGGTTGGGAGCAAGTAATGGCCTGGGAAGGTGGCACGTGTACACCCCTTAAAGTAGCATTATAGGTGACTTGGGGATCAGCCCAGGCTTGAACAGGTGGTCTAGCCTTAGGAGGATGAGAACTACGAGCACGTGTCTGTAGGGGAATAACTGGAAGCTTGCCCCTTATAAGGGTGCGCAAGTGTGTGCGGAGTGGAAGGACAAAGGGGTCGTCTCCCGTGTGCTTGGGTTGGCATAGTCATGGCGTTGCCTCGAGCAGTGGGATGCATATGCATGTGCACAGGTTTCGGCCCAAAGAGGGCTGATCCTGAACGCTTACTCGAGGTAGCACAAGGGCTGCCCCGAAGTGTGACTCGAGTGGATGACCCACGAGCCTTAGTGTGTGTGCGTGAGGTGGAGGCCCTCGGGTCTCCTCCTCGATGTGTTGGGTCTCTAATCATAGAGACTCAAGGTGGGGCAAGAATGTGGAGGGTGGCCTTACAGCGACCCACAGAAGAAACAACCACTTTCTTGCCTTTTGCAAAAAGGGACTGGGTAGCCTT
Organism: Amborella trichopoda; assembly: GCF_000471905.2. Next base: position 5,460,568 of record NW_006498846.1, read on the forward strand.
CCAGCATACCTCCGCAATGTGACCAACAAGTGACTTGCCGGTGACAGGGTGCATGCTGTGAGAGGCAGCAAACATGCTGTCGATGAAGGGTGCCTTGGTGGAAGTTCCACCAGGGCAAAGAGATAGAAAGTTAGGGACCTTTAAGTCCCTTCTCATGCCCATCCAAGTTAAGACCTAAGAGCAAGATACTGGATCTTTTCTCAAAAGAAAAGTTGGGAACGAAGTTCAAGGAATTTGTTCCCGAGGGAAGCTCACGAATTTGGGGATGAGAAAATCCCAGATTCGAATGAATGGCTTAAAAGACCCGGAAGCAATGTGGTGTGTGAAAAAAGAAAAACAAAGGAGAAACTAGCCAAACAAGTACGATCGGACGAAGGGAAAGTAAGTCCCCAGTGGAGTCGCCAAGCAGGTTTGGTGCCTCGATCTCACCCTCCGGATCTGGATGATCTAACAGCATGCATCTCAGTTTTCGAGGGAACCCAGGACTTGAGATCGCTCTATCAGGAACCTTGCTCAAGAACAAGGGCAGGTACAATAATCAATGAGAGAGGAATTTAAGGTGGGTTCGGGACTTACTCGAGCTGACTCGTGTGGGAGCCCTCTTAGATCACAAAAAAAGCCCCCCCAGTCGTACAACTAGTTCGAAATCACCTGCAATGGCTTCCATTCTCCTATTTCTGCAATCACACACACATTGTTAATATTACAAGACAAGTGGGTCAAAGGACCCCACCTTGTCTTTGGGTAAATGTACACAGGCGTGCACATTCAAAGGAGAAAAGAGAAGAAATGATGAGATGAAGGTTGTGAGAAAGAAGAAGAGAGAAGAAAAGAAAAGAAATAGACATTTGACCAGGTGACTAGCTTAGCACAGTGGCTAGATTGTCATGATGATTGATCTGACGTCGTAGCAAGACGGGTAACTTGAACAGGTACAACGGCAGTACTAATCGACGACAGAACACCAACACCAACCAGCCTAACACAACCACTAGTTCGACATGGTAGCAAGCTGGGCATGATAACTTAAACCGACACAGCGGTAATACTGCTTGACAACGAGACTACCGTGACCGTATTAGACTGGTCCCTTAGTCAATCAATGATGAAGAGGATGAAGAAAGAGAAAGAAGAGAGATAAGAAAAGTAGTGAGATAAAGAGAAAGAAGAAGAAATATGGGAGAAGAGAAGAAAAGAGAAGCAGAAGAAGAGAAGAATAGAGTAGAGAAGAGAAAAGAAGAAGAAGTGAAGAGCGGAGACGAGAAGAGGGAAGAAGAAGAAAACCAGAAGAAAAGAAGAAAGAAGAGAAGAGAGAGAAAGAAGAGAAGAGATAGAAAGAAAAGAGAGGAGAAGAGATAATGATAAGAGAGAGAAAAGAAGAGAGAAAAGAGAAGAGAGAATGGAAAGAGAGAAAGAAGGGAAAAGTGAGAAGAGAGAGAAAAGAGGAAAGAGAGGAAGAAGTGAAAGGAAAGAGAAGAGAAGAGAGAATGAAGAGAGATGAAAGAACAGAGAGAAAGACGAAAGGTGAGAGAAAAATAAGGGAGATAGAAGAATGGACAGCACTGGACTTTTGCCGTCCATGACAGAAAACGAAAAAAGAGAAAGAATATGGACGACGATGGACTTCCATCGTCCATGATAGAGGAAAGAGACAGGAATGAGAAAGGCATGTCATGCGCGGTGATGAGCATCACCATGCACAACATGAGAAAGGGGAAACTTGGACAAAGGCCTTGCCTGCCACTCGTGTTAAGGCCCAGCTCATTGTGCATGTCTCTAGAGGATAAGGGAAAACTGAGAACATCCTACCCAGCGATGAGCATCATCGTGCACTACTAGAGAGGAGAGAGAAAAGAAATAACAGAGTGAAGGTAAGAATGACAGGGAGTAAGAAAGAGGATTTTAGGAAAGAGGAAGAAGAAAGGAAAGTAGAGAGAGAAGAAAGGATAGAGATTCATGCATGGCATTATCATCGCTATGCATGTTCAAACACAGAGACACAGAGAGAAAGGCAGAGCAGAGAGAAGAAAGTAGAGAAAGAGATTCGTGCACAGCATTGCCATCGCCGTGCATGTTCAGATAGAGATAGACAGAGAGAGAGAGAGAGTAGAGAGAGAAGGAAGAAGAAAGGTGTGCATGACATTACCATCGTCGTGCATGTTCAGAAGGAGAAAGATATAGAGGTAACATAAGAAGAAAGGAAGGCAGAGAGAAAGGAGGAAGGAAGAAGAAGAGAAAGGAAGAGAGAGGCATACATGGCGACGGTTACCACCATGCATGTTTGAGAGGGAGATGAGAGATAGAGAGAAACGAGATAGAGAGAGAGAAAAGAGATAGAGACAAGAGGAGGGAGGAGAGAAAAAGCTAGAGATGAGGAGAGAGAAAATAGATTGAGACGAGGGGAGAAGAGAGAAAGAGAGAGACGAGAGGAGGAGAGAGAAAATTACCTTATTAAAAGGTACTGACCCCTTTCGTCTCTCTCCTCTCTCTTTCCAAGACGCACCCACGAACTCACAGGAAAAGCACAAACTTTATTGATCAAAAGCACGAACTCAAAGCAAGAACCCTCTACAATTAAGTTTAGCATGTATTTATAGAATTGGGCCCAAACAAGGGTGGATGTCAAAAAACTATTCCAATTGATGATAATTACAATTATTTTGAATTAAAATAAATTCTAAAACTTGGTGCAAAATGATTATTTTGCCCCTGCATAACAATTCATGGAATTTCAAAACAGTCCCTACTGCTGCACTAGAACATGCGTGATCTTCCGTGGACGATCCGAGGTTACTCCGTTGTCTATTTGTCCCAAAGATGATTATTTTCTTATAGGTCTCAGCATGTCGAACAATTCGATACCAACTTTGAGCCATGGATCGTGTTTTTAAGCCACGATCATGCGACTTGAAATTTGGATGAATCTTGAAAACTTTAGATTGATAGTGCGCTAGTTTCTTAATGTTTTTCCATGATTTCTTCACTGGATCACACTAAGCATGCCTCCACAATCAGGTGGCAACAAATGCAGCTCGATTTCTTGCTTGTACGAAGATTTTGCAGTCTTGGGTTTTTGGCCTGAATTTGAATTTCGACGGCCAGAATTTACAGTCACTTCGACGCCTTCGTGTGCAAAATCCGACCTTTCATTATGTATGGTGTTCGAACCAGAGATAACCCTAGACCTTATGCACATGATAGAATTGATCTCACACTAATCCAAAGCACGAGCGGCGTGATTTAGTTGCTCGAGCGATGCGTGTTGCTGCTGATTTTCCTGCAACTTTCTTCACGGATCGGCAAAGTTCTCTCTAGCTTTTATCCTCCCTCAAATGTCGTCATGGGATGTGCCACAAATCGAAATGGTCATCTTGACAATATGAACACGCTCACAAAATTTGAGTGCAATTCGACTCAGCACGGGTGAGATATGGCTCCCGAAAGTCACTGCCCGAGACTATAAAAACAAACTACCATTAATAGTGATTTGTTGCAGGGAGGGCACACGGGAATAGTGTACAGCCTTCCCCTTTTTGGTCTTTACCCATAACTTTGTCCTGGAGTGCCCGATTAAGCTAAAACTTGACCCATAAGGAGGGTTTTCGACCGTGCAGGATCTAATGGTGGTCGTCTCATAGCAATTTGATGCATCGAAAATATAGTTTTAGTTATGGGGTCCTTCTCAGGGTGCTAGAGGCTGATTTTTTCAAATTTGTTTCTTTGTCTGTACTTCCTTAGACATGTCGGTTGTGATGAAACTTGGCAGGTGGCCTTTTGAAGTGCTTAAGAACATTCTGACTCGTTCTAGGGAAATTTTGAGACTGTCGAGAATTCCATTGTAATTCAAGATTTAATGATCGACTTCTCTTTTTATTCCACATCAGGGACCAAGGTGCTGAAAAATGTCTTCAAACAAAGCACAGTAATTCTTATGGGTGACCAAGTCAACATCTTCTGGCCTATTCATCTCAGGCAAAGTGATCATTTGTTGCTCAATCAACATTCGGAGAAAGGTCGGACCCACTCCCTATTGATGCTGTAGATTTTCTTTTTTTGCTCCTCGCAGTAGTCTTTTCATAGAGGTTCCAAGGTTCTATTGGCTTGCTTGAGATGTCCCCTGAGCATTTGCAGAGTTCACCCCCTGGGAGAAATCCAGAGTTTGAGGTGAGGCCTTCTTGGGGTTTGATACAGTCCCAACAGCACTGATCACTCCTTTCTGTTGATTGCCCCGAGAATTTGGACGAACATTATCGGAGCTTCGATTATTTTCCCATTTGATGATGGAGTTTGAAGTTTGCCATGAGGTTTGAATTCTGCCATGATGCTTGAGGAGACTCTCTATCTAGATTGTTTAGAGATCAGATCGGATATAGAGGCCGGGTTTGACACCTCGACATGCAGGGAGATTTTCGATCGCATGTTTCTTTATCATGAAAAATCAAAGTGATCTACGGATGTAGATCACTCTGATCTGACACTTTAAACTGATAAATGAGATGAAAAGCAATGGTAGAGATAGTGGGAACAATCGAATTGAGATCTTAGGCCAGATCTGCCTAGAAAATGAGTAGATCTGCTCTTAGATTTGTGGCTGAGCCAGCTGGATCAAAAGATTTTCGAAACACGATTTTCAATCAAAAAAATCAAAGCCAAATCAAAATAAAATAAATACATTGAAAGAAAAGAGGAAATGAAGGTGAAGAGAATATCAGACTGGGCCGGATGGCCCCGGCTTCCCGAGCCTTTGAGGGCTCGCACGTATCATAATCGGTTCATTTTGCCCTTCTGGTCCAGTTGTCGATCAGCAAGTCTCTGGTGGTAGTAGTGCCCTTGAAAATGGCTCAGAACTAGGGGTCTTAGGCTTAGGCTTGACAGGGTTTTTTCTCTTAGTTTTTCTCACAGGTCTCTATCTCTTACAGCTCTCTGGGGTTTCTAATCTCTATCTCTAAGGTTTTTTAACTCGTCTTAAGCACCCCTCCAGGTTTCTCTCTTCGTCCCCTCAAAATGGTCCCCCTAAAAGATCCTCAATAGTAGGCCAAATTTGTTGGGGAGAATCAACTCGCGCAACAAACAAATCCCCCAGTCAAAGATACCATTTTTTAGGAGGCGGATTTGGGTGGCACAGGGTGTCACCCAAGTAAATTACAAAAAAAAAACAAAATTCGAAACTGCGTGGCACGGGTTGTGTCACCCGGGTGCCACGGGTCTTGTCGCCCGGGCGCCACGGATCTTGTCGCCTGAGTGGATCGCCCTGTGTTATTCAAACAAAAACTTGTCAAAATTGAATTTTGTTTTCTTTCCAAGTGTGTTCCTCAGCCTCTTGTGCAGCTCTCAAAGAAACTTTGGCTCAAAATGGATATTTTTACTATTTTTAATGATTGTTTCAGTAAAACAGAGCATTATAGAGATCTGGGTCAAAACAAGGTTTCTGCAGGGTTCTAAGCAGACAGACTAGTTCCGAATCACAAGGTAGGCTATGTGAACTATGATTTGGGTTTACTAGGTTAAGTGTGGTCCTAAGGGTTCATAAAACCACAAAATTTGTCAGATTTAAAATGGGGTGTCTACAATGTTGCATACACATGTTTGGACAGCATCAATTTTAGGCATGGGGGTAGCTTGGTGTGCAGCTAGATCTCTCCATCTTGCAATGAATTTATCCATTGGCTCTTTTGGGCCCTGGGTTAATGTGAGAAGCTCAATAGTCTGGACTTCTCTCTTTACTTCCTAAAAGCGCTTGTAGAACACGTGCTCCATTCTTCTTAGGTCTGCACTGAGTTCGGATTGAATCGAGCATACCACTTAAATTCCTGCCTGTCAAGAGTTTCAACAAACTGACGGAAAGGAAACCTCCAATCAGCTGCTATCTCTTGACATGCCCAATAGAAGTGGGCAATATGCTGGTGAGGTGAACTAGTGTCGTTGAAGAGCGAGAGTCTTCCCTTCAGGTAATATGGGGGAAACGGGAGCTAGTCAATATAAGATGGATAAGGCTTCTGTTACAAGGATGTATCTTGAAAGCCAGGGATCTGTCTGCCTCGCAAACCGTGAGTGACCACAGCATCGATGTCAACTTGTGAGACCTGCTGAGAGGAGGAATGGTCATGCGAAGGAGGTGGCTGTCTCGGGACCAGATCGATTGAATGAGGAGAATTGGCTTCTCGGTGAAATGAGTTCCCAGGAGCCAGGTACTTTCCATCAACTCGATATTCTCCATCATCGAACTGGTTCGTAATGTCGTCTTGATCATCGTTGGGCTCCTCAACAACCATCACGCTAATTGTTTCCTCAGGGAGATTGATCTTTTGTGCTGTCGTGGTTCGGCGTACGCACCGAACTGGGGTCGGCAAATAGGTCAGCAAGGGTTCGACATGTCCCGACTGAGCTCGAGCTTTGTATGTTGATTGGGTCAGGACCTGTTCGCGACAGTCTTGCGACCGCAAGGGCTATGAGGTTGGGTCATCTCCTATGACATTGACAACCATACAACATTCTGTCTCTTCCACCTTAGGCTCGGCTATGGCCTGTAGTGGATAAAAGGGATTCTCGACCAAAGGACCAGCAGGCTTGCTTGCCCCTAGTGTCTAGACTTCTTCTTTTGGTAAACTTCCTTCCAGAACCCATATCAAGACCGTGATTGTGAACAGTCTACTTGCTTCAAACATGACCGAGCAGTCTCCATGAGAAGAGACAAGGGATGCAGACCAGGAACAGGAGTCAGCTCGTACTTTTGTCTAGGCTTGGGGAGAGACAGGGGATGGAAGACCTCATCACCTAATGGAGCCTTGCCCCGAGCTCTTTTGTGCTCTCCAAAGGTAGGGCCGGTCTAAAGAGGGCACTTCAGAAGGGTACTCTTGGGGAAGGTCTTTGAGTACCAAGTCTTGAGCAGTTCATCCGGAGGAGAAGAGACAAACGGGGGAGGAGACAGCTGTCAATGACCTTTCGGTCGGAGGCTTGGAGTCATCTGTGGGGGTGAATCATGTGTGACACTTGCAGAAGGGTTCCAGGTGACCTGGGGATCAACCCGAGCTCAAGCAGTAGGTCTGGCCTTAGGAGGCTGAATACCTCGAGCATATGCTTGTGAGGAAATGTCCTTGTGACCACCTCTCACAAAGCGAGCAGGCATGTGCTGGGAGGGACGACGAGGTGTCTCTCGTGTGCTCGGCTAAGCACAACAAGAGGGTTGCCTCGAGTAGTTCGATATGTATGCAAAAGGAGCACAGGGCTAGGTCTCAGAAGACCCAAGCCTGGACAGTGGTTCAAGGCAGCTTGAGGGTTGCCCCAAGGTGTGGCTTGAGTGGATGGACCACAAGCTTAATGCATTTGTGAGAGGTGGCAGCCTTAGGGCCTCCTCCTAGACGTGTCGAGCCTCTTGCCACAAGGGCTCAATATGATAAAAAGTGCGGGGTGGCCTTATGGTGACCCGCAGGAGTATTGACAACCAGACTACCTTGTATAGGAAAGGAAGGGGCGGCCTTTCGTCTACCTCGAGCAATGGGACAAGCAAGTGATTTGCCGGTAGCAACGTGCATGCAGTGTGTGGTGACTGGTGCACCACCCATGCAAGGTGCATTAGTGGAGGGACTACTAAGGCTAGGAGATGGGGAGTGAGGGACTTTTACATCCCTCCTCACACTAATCCAGGTTCGGACCTGAGAGCATGACATAGGGTCAACACTCAGGAGGAAGGTCGGGAACGAGGTTTGTGGAACCTGTACCTGAAGCGGACTCACGAGTGCGGGGATCCGAAAATCCCTGACTCCGATGAAGGAGTTGACTAACACCAAAGTCATGTGGGTGTAAGTGAATAGGAAATAAAAGAAAGGAAAGCCAAACAAGGATGATCCGACAATGGAGTAGTGTGTCCCCAGTGGAGTCACCAAGCTGGTTAGATGCCTCGATCTCGTCCTCTAGGTCGGGATGACTTAGTGGCGTGGTTCCAGGCTAGAGATGGACCCATAACTTGAGATCGTGCTCTCGAGAATTGTGTAAAGGAGACATAGGCAGGAATACCAACTGGTGAGAGAAGAATTTGGGTAGTGAGGGAGGGCTCACCTCACGTGGGTCCGTGAAACACTTAGGCTGCTCGCTTGGGTGCCTTCTTCGATCATGTGGAATTCTCACTCACTTGTGGCTGGTTCCGAATCGCCTCCCTTGACCTGTTTCTTCTTACCTGCAACCACACACACACATTAGAATACAAACAGGTGGGTATGAGGACCCCACCTTATCATAGGGTGAGCGCACACATGCGTATGTGCTCAAAGGAAACTAAAAGATTTAACATAATGAAGTCCATGTCAATTCGACAGCCTTACGTCGTCTCCTTGACAAGGGACTCTTAGTCTATATTTTACAACAAAGAGAAAGGGAAAAGGGGTTAGATGGAGAAGATACATTAGAGAGAATAGATCTTTAGGGAGGAGAGAGAAAGAGAAGAGGATAGAGAGAGAAAAAGAGACGAAGGCTGGTTTGGCTTTCACCCAGCTCTTCAGAGAAAGAAAAAGAAGAGTAAAGAAAGAAAAGAGAGACGAAGACTGGTTTGACTTTCACCGAGCTCTTCAGAGAAAGAGGAAAAAGAGAGACGAATGCTAGTATGTTTCTCACCCAGATCCTTCGGAGAAAGAGGAAAAATAGAGACGAAGGCCGGTCTACTTTTCACCCAGATCCTTCAGAGATAAAATGTATTTTTGAAAGAAAAGAGAGAAAAGAGGAATGAAGGCTGGTTTGGCTTTCACCCAGATCCTTCAAAGAAAGAGAAAAGAGGAATGAAGGCTGGTTTATTTTTCACCTAGTTCCTTCAGAGAAAGGGGAGAGGGAAATGAAGTCTGGTCTGTTTTCCATCCTGATTCATCAGAGATGAAATTTATTTTTGGAAGAAGAGAGAAAAGAGGAATGAAGGCTGGTTTGTTTTTCACCCCGATCCTTCAGAGATGAAGAAAGAAAAGTATTTACTTTAGAAAGAGGAAGAAGAAGAGGGATGAGAAAGGGTGAAGGTTAGCTTGGCTCTCACTAAACCTTCCAAAAGGGAGAAGAGACGAAAAAGATTGAAAGAAGAAGAGAAAAGAAGAGAAGTGAAGAGAGAAGAGAGTAAAGAGGTTTGACATTGTGGCTAGACTGACACGACGGCTAGTCTGGCGCGATAGCTGGTCTGACGCAACAACTAAATGGGCGCGGTGACTAGACTGACACGGCGGCTGTACTACTCCACAGTAAGACTAGTACAACGGTAAAACTAGCACAGCGACTGGTCTGGTTCAGCAATTGATCTGACGCGGCAGCTAGACGAGCACGATGACTAGACCGGCACGGCGGCTAGGTTGCTCAACAACAAGACAGACATGGCAGAACAAGGCTTAGCCTATCCTCCGGTCGAGCAAGCAAAAAGAGAAAGAGGAGAGGAGAGAGAAAGAGGTGCACGGCAGCATACCCTATCGTGCCAGATAGATTAAGAAGAAAGAGAAAGATAGACATGCATGGTGGCGTACTCCGTTGTGCCAAAGACAAAGAGAGAAAAGAGAGAAAACACTCATAATGGCATACTCTGCTCTATCAGACATAGAGATAGAAGAGACAGGAAACACGCATAGTGGTGTACCACATCATGTCAAACACAAAGAGAGAAGAGAGAGAAAACATGCATGATAACATACCCTATCGTGCCATACATAGAGAGAGAAACCACGCACAACAGTGTACTCCACCATGTCTGACACAGAGAGAGAGGAGAGAGAAAGCACGCACGATGATGTACCCCACCATGCCAGACACAGAGAAAGAGAAGAGAGAGAAAATACGCATGGTGGCATACCTCGTCGTGCTAGACACAGAGAGAGGAAAGAGAAAACATGCACGGAGGTGTACCCCACCGTGTCAGACATAGAGAAAGAGAAGAGAGACAAATGTGCACAATAGCATACCCCACCATGCCAGACACAGCGAGTGATAGAAGAGAGAAAACATGCACAATAATGTGCCCCACCATGCCGGACATAGAGAAAGAGAAGAGAGAGAAAACACGCACGACGATTGACCCCATCGTGCCAAACACAGAGAGAAGACAGAGAAAAGAGATGCGCACGATGGTGTCCCCCACCGTGAAAAATAGATAGAGAAGAGAGAGGAGAGAGAAAAAAGAGAAAAGAGAGAAAGGAAAGAAACATAAAGAGAAATGATAGAAGAAGAGAGAGGAAAGAAACAGAGAAAGAAAGGAAAGAAGAAGAAATAAAAGAAACAGAGAGAGAAATGAAAAAAGAAGAGAGAGAAAGGAAAGAAGATAGAGAAAGAAGAGAGAGAATGAAAGAAGAGAGAGAATGAAGAGAGGAAAAAAAGAGAAAGAAATAAGAGAGGGAAAGAAGAGGGACATAAGAGAGAAAGAAGATAGAGAAAGAAGACAGAGAATGCAGAGAGGAGAGAGAATGTTACATTTAACGATTAAAGAAAATTAAGAAAATAGAATGATGATTTTGCCCCTTACCCACAAATCCTGAATTTCATGTCCCTGTCATGGCCATGCAATCTTCATGATCTTCCAGGGTACGTTCAAGGTCCTTTGGAACTTCATCTGGCCAAAAGGTTATTCGTTTCTTGATCGGCTCAGGAAGTCGGTCGTTTTGATACCCATTTTGAATCATGGATCAAACTTTCGAGCCACGATCATGACGCGACAAAAATATGGGAAAACATGCGACCTTATATTTAGGATTCAACCTGTTTCTCAGTGTTTTTCACCAATTTCTTCGTCATAGCATGACAAGAAAATCGTCACGATCATTCTGTCAAAAGAACGACTCGATTTGGTGCCCGGACGACCATTTTTCAAATTGGGAAACTTTGGCCAGAGTTTCATTTCCGATGGCTGAAAATTGCAGCAACTTCATACTCATCATACATCGAATCTAACCATCCATCACGTGCAAGGTTAGGCTCAGATGAAGCTTTTGATCTCGTGCTCGTAATGGGTCTGGCTTGAAGTCGATCCAACACGTAAGCGTCGTGATATGGTTTCTTGATCAAGGGGACGTACTGTTGGAAATTCCCTGCTACCTTTTGAACTTTTCGGCGAATTTCTCTCTTCGATTTCTCTCGGCTCGGGCTGTGTCATCGTGCGTGCCGCATATCAAATCGATCGGGTCGTCGAGACGATCATGCTCCAAAAATTTGGGCTTGATCTTACTCGGGATAAGAAGATATGACCATGAAAATTTTGCCCCCGAAATGGGGAAGCACAGAACAGAGGGCGTACCGTAATAGTGTACAACCTACCCACTTTAGGTAATTTTGCCATAACTTGGTCCAAAAACATCTGATGAAGTTGAAACTTGGTCCCTAGGGGTTTCAGACATTCCATATCCAATGGAAGTAGTCTCATAGTCATTTGATGCTTCAGTGATAGGGCTGTAGTTATAAGGTTCATTTTCAAGACACTAGAGGCCGATTTTCCAAAATTGTCTCTTCGTATACACTACCTTAAACTTGTCGGTTTACGATGAAACATGGTTGGTGATCTTAGGAGACCCTTAGGCACAATCTTGAACCTTCTTAGGCCATTAAGAGACTTTTTGAAATTTCTCTACTAGATCAAGGCTTATCGTCCTTTAGCTTCCGTAGTCCACAGGCTTCTTGATACCTGCAGACCTAGGACATGAGATGCTTTCTCCTTATTTTCCTTAAGCATACAGGTCTTGAAAATACCTTCAAACACTTCTCTCTTTGATTTCTCTCGGCTCAGGCCATGCCATTGGCATGCCATATATCAAAACGATTGGGCCAATGAGACGAACATCCTCCAAACATTTGGGCTCATTTCAACTCAGAATGAATGAAATATCGACATGGGAAGTTCAGCCCAAAATTGGAACACACAGTTTGCATAATTTGAAGCTGGTTCTCCGAGGGTGCACCAGGATTGTGTGCGGCTTACCCATTTTTTGTAAGTTGGCTGTAGATTGGTTTATAGAGGTCCGAATAAGCCAAAACTTGGCACCTGGTGGCTCTCAAACATTTGGAATCTAATGGAAGTGGCCAAGTTATAATTTGAAGCTCCAACGATAGGGCTGTAGTTACAAGGTCTTCTTTCAACATGCAAGAGGCAGAATTTTGAAAATTGTTTCGCATCTAATCTGCCTTAACTTCATCGGATTGCAACAAAACCTCGTGAGTATTCTTAGGAGACCCTTAGCCAAATTTTCAATAATGTTTAGGCCATTTTGGGATTGTCAATAGTCCAGCTCTAAATTGGGGCTTATTATACTACTGCTTCCGTGGTCCACAAGCATTTTGGTACCCGCAGATTTAGGTCGCAAGATGCTTTCTCCTTATGCATACCAGGGATAAAAATTATCAAAAAATACCCTTCAACAAAGATTATGAGGCATAATACGAGAAATAAATCATACAACACACAGGACACATTAACACAAACTTTTGCATGGTTCACCCAAAACGAGCATGGTAAGTAGAAATCCACTATACTAATAAAAGTTACATTACAAATTTTAGGATAGAGTTACCTCTTTAATCATCAACAAATCCAGTTGAGCAACCGTTTTAGACTTACTCTTCTGACTGACATCGCCAATCTTTCTCCTATGTCTATTTCATAGCCAAAACATGGTCTGGGGGGAGACTCATTTCTATTACATAGTTAAACCACTGTCTAAGAAGAGAACTTGAGGGCAACCGAGACTTTTCTTATTAGAAGGGAAAGCTACCCAAAATCTCCAATGGAATTGCTTCTCAACCAGAAACAAGCCTCTTAGTTTATTGGAGGTAACATCATAGTCTTTATGCTTATAAGAAGCTCTCGTTTAGTTAAGGGGAGGCTTTCCCTCTCATGCACAGGAGACCCCTTACTCTTTCTCTTTAGAGGAAGCAACCTTTCCCATATGATAATCTAAAAATAGGGCACACATATTCTTTCATCTTCATTATTGTAACGACCCAGACTTTCCCGGCCAGATGGAGTGCACGCAGTGGAGTGCGTGCAGCAGTAAGAAGAGAGAAGAGAAAGAGAAGTGTGTGAAGGAGTGCTCATGGCAGTAAGAAGAGAGAAGAGAAAGAGAAGCGCACGAAAGTAGGAAGAGAGAAGAGAAGAGAGAAGAGAAAGAGAAGCGCGCAGGGGTAAGAAGAGAGAAGAGAAAGAGATGTGCAGTAAAAAGAGAAAAGAGAAAGAGATGTGCACGGCGGAATGCGTGACACTGCCAAGCTTGTGCATGACCCATGGATGCCACCTACCTGCCACATCTGCCACCTGTCAATCTGTATGCCACTATGTCTGCCACTTGGCCGCCCGAGCTACCACCTCTCATTCTTAATACATTTAAGCCTCTCTCTCTCTCTCTTTCACACACGCCTGGTTCCTTCTCTCCTCTTTGTAAAGCCATCCTCAAAACACTTTTGAGTTCTCCCCATGGAGCCTTGTTTGAAGAGCTTGATAGTGAGTTTTGTGAGGGATTGAGAGCAACATTGCACTCAAGGTAAGTGGATCAACACCTTGCATGTTATTAATTACAAAAGCATGAAATTTAAGTATGAGTTTCTACGAATTGTGAAAAGAAAAGGATGCATACATGCACTATTTTTTAAGAAATTAGGCCTTCCTTTGCATGATATAATGACCACTGAAATTCTTCTTGATTTCCATGAAAATTTCTAAGATGGTTGTCACAACCCCGCCCCCGACCATCCAGCCATACCCTAGCATAGTAGATTCAACGCCTCTTTCTTGGAAATCAAGCATACTAAGGAAGTAAATACTCACGTACGTCTATAATTTAAAACGTGGCCAAACCACACATCAAAAGATGTTACATTACATTACATCCCAAAAATGGTACAAAAGAGTTCAAGGCTTCAAGGCCCATAGTTACAAAATTTCAAGAAAATAATACAAATAGGGCTGAGAGCCCGGCGACCTATAAGGCCCAAAGCCCTTCTTAGAGTGGTCACCTGAATGTTCCCTCACTTCCAGCTCCAGACCTGTTACTCTCAGCCTACAGGGAGGGAAAAAAATAATGGAATGAGCTTTGAAGCTCAGTAAGAAAATCTTGTGCTATGCATCAGTGACAAACCTACCCATGTGCAATAAGAAATTTAATTAGTCAAAATCGGTGGCAGTGCAATGGCTATGCATCTTAGTTAACAGATCAGTACATGGGGTGCAGTCATGATATCCAAGTAGCGGTGCATCAACTATGAACAGTACCAAACATCAATCATAGATAATATCGTGAAATCAATATCATGCAATTATTAGAACTATAGGAAATTATATTCTCTACTCATCCATTATACACTCACTCACCTACTCCTGCTAGTAGGAGCCCTATCCATCAGGCCAAGTCAATCTAGTTGTTTAGAACCTCTACCATCCCAAAGGAGGGAGGGTAATGACAAGCAGGTTGATCTGCTTCGTAATACCTCAACTCACGCACACAGTCCTCAGCGTGCTTTAGGGGTTCAACAGCCCTTTACCTTGCAAGGCATCCATCAATCACATATCTCATCTCATGAATCACAGGGAGCAACCGTCCTTTCCCCCCTAACCAGTTTCGATCATTGTGCAGGTTAGGGAATATGTCGGCATCACCTCTTCAGTGCATCCATCTCCACTAATGATGGGTGTCCCATCGCGTAGTGGTCAATGTCAGCAGAGCAATGGCCAATATTCTCATCAATGTAATAGTATCATTCCTACTATTAATGGGTGTTCCATTGTGTAGTGGTCATCATTACAGCATTTTTCCAAACTCGAGCATTCAATTTCATTCATGTCAATAACAAATGAATCACATTCTCATCATAAAAGTATGGCAATCAACAAGAAGCATTCATTACATGAATCGTAGCATAGCATTTATGCATGAAGGTCATCAATGGTATTTTGGCACTTATTATGAAACTTTCATCATGAAATAATCACTTCAATATGGACCTTACCCAATTTTTCACATGACGCATAATTGCATAGTACCATTCATAAAATAGGCATTTAGTAATTATCACCTGAAGATGGTCACATGACATTCAGATGGTGGTGACACGCACGATGCTATGCGCACAGTGCTGCGCGCATGACGCTACGTGCGTAGTGCTAAGCGCACGACGCTACATACACGACGTTACGCGTGTGGTGTTACACGCGCGGCGTTGCTCACATGCAGTTTCCTAGACGGTGATGCCCAAACACATGCGGCGATGCCCATGCAATTTAACGTAGACGGCGATGCTCAAACACAAGTGGCAATGCTCATGCAGTTTACACAGACAACGATGCCCAAACACAAGTGGCAATGCACATGCAGTTTACACAGAAGGCAGTTTCCAAATACAAGCAGTAATGCACATGTAGTTTACACAGATGGCGATGGCCAAACACAAGCGGTAATGCACATGCAGTTTACATAGATAGCGATGCCCAAACACAAGTGGCAATGCACATGCAGTTTACACTGACGGCGATGCCCAAACACAAGTGGCAATGCACATGCAGTTTACATAGATGGTGATGCCTAAAAGGAATCATCGATGCTGGGATTTATAGCAGCTATAAATAGTGACATGTTTCAAGACCTTAATTCACATCTTCCAAATTATACAATATTTCAAGATGGCATATAAAGCAAACTTAAAGTGAGTACATATATCTCTCATTTAAGACCAGTTTGGGTGCTGTTTTGGCCAATGAAGAGCTCCGAGCAAGAGCCCTCACTGCTGCTGGAAAATTTCCTTTTCCATGGCATTAACATGCTACTACCATTACGTACACCCCTTTTTTTTTTTTGTCAAGTTAGCAAGTTTGGCAAGGGGATTACTTTTATGATTTTCGAAGCTCACATTTTTGTTTTTCATGCGCTCTATGTTCAAGCATCTTAACCTACCATTTTCCTATCCATTACTCCATAAAAGCTTTAAGGGTGGCACAACACTAGATCCACTTACCTAATGGCCACGACGCTCCTAGCCTTCCCTCACGCCCCTCGTTTCTTGCTCTCACCACGACAGCTTCACTTTGAAAGCCTCACGCGTAGGCCGCCTAGCCTCCAGCCAGCCGCTGCACTCCACGCTAAGTGCTAAAGAGAGAAAGACTTTTTAAAAAAGAAATTGCAGTGGGGGAAGGGCGAGATTTATAGGCATGAGGGTTGGTGCGATCCACTGTGGCTAACGTCGCGGGTGGTTGGGGAAAACATTGCTGCTGGTATCACAAAAGTGGCGCAGCGTTGACACTCACTACGATACTGACAGATATGGCGCGATTCTGACACTGCTGACGGCTGCACACTAGACCAACCGTGCACGGAATTACTCCAGGCGGCGATAAGCTTGCAGTGATACGCATGCGACGATACTGCAACCGATGATACTTGTTTCACGCACAGCATTTGTCTCCTTTACGTGCGCGACGATGCTCCTTATGCCTTTCGTGCGTGGCGATACTCCTCTCTCGGGTGGCGATACTCCTTGTTTGCATGCGACATCACTATTCCTTCACTCTTACTTGCGGTGATAGCCTTTTATGCTGCATAGATGGCACTAGGTCCAAACACCCAGATGACGCTATCCTTCACCCTTAACACCGAGCATGTGCTTCCCTCCTCCTCGATTCCCTTCTCTCTTCCCATTATCGCGAGTGGTCCGGTTCAATCGAATTGCGGCCCTCACATCATCCCCCTCTAAAAAAGGATTTTATCCCCAAAATCATTAATTAAATAGGTGGGGGTATTTTTCTCTAATTTCATCTTCTCGTTCCCATGTTGATTCTTCGTTTGAGTGATACTGCCATTGTACCAAGACTAGGGGAATTTCCTTATTGCACAATACTTGCACTCTCCGATCCAATATCCCAATTAGTCGTTCAACATAGGTTAGGTCTTCCCTGAGTGGGATTGATTCGTACTCCAAAACATGGGATGGGTCAAGCTGATATTTCCTTAGCAGGGATACATGGAAGACATCATGGAGATTGGCCAAATCAGGTGGTAGGGCAAGTCGGTATGCCACACTCCCAATCCATTCCAGAATCTCAAAAGGCCCAATGAATCATGGGCTTAATTTCCTTTTCTTACCAAAACTCGCAATGCCCTTAGTCTGCCTTTAGGAAGAGTCGGTCTCCTACCTCAAACTCGAGGTCTCTCCTGCGATTATCGGCACAAATATTTTCCCGACTTTGGGTTACCTTGAGGCGTTCTCTAATTAAGGAAATCTTTTTCGAGTTTAGCATAACTATTTTGGGCCCTAGTAATTTCCTTTTGCCTTCTTCTTCCTACCAGATGGGCGATCTGCACTTCATCCCATACAAGGCCTCGTAAGGTGCTATTTGGACTCTGGCTTGAAAGCTATTGTTTGTAAGCAAACTCTACCAGAGGTAGATAGTCTTCCAAGCTACCTTTAAAATCAGTTACACATGCTCTCAACATGTCTTCCAAATTTTGGATGGTCCTTTTGAATGCTCGTCTGTTTGGGGGTGAAAGGCGGTGCTAAAAGTAAGCTTAGTCCCCAGGG
This sequence comes from Amborella trichopoda, assembly GCF_000471905.2. The sequence continues at coordinate 5,478,070 of NW_006498846.1, forward strand.
CTGATTGTAGACTTGCCCTAAACTTAAAAGTGAACCTAGGGCGTCTGTCTGATACAATGCTGACAGGAATCCCATGAAGTCTCAGTCGGTCCACCACGACCCAACAACTATCATTCCCTGCACTAGATCTTGGTAACCTAAGGATAAAATCCATTGCGATGTGTTCCCATTTCTACTGTGGTATGGGTAGGGGTTGTAATAATCCAACAGGTTTCTGATGTTTGGCCTTCACTTGTTGGCACGTTATACATTTAGCCACAAATTGTGTCACGTCTCGCTTGACGTTGTTCCACCAAAATGTTCTTTTCAAATCCTGGTACATCTTCATACCCTCAGGATGTATCTTGTATCGAGAGTGATGTGCTTCCTTCAGAATGGTCCTTTTTACACATCCATCATTGGAACACATACTTGACCCTTAAACCTTAACAGTTCATCACTACCTACAAAAAAATCCTCTCTCCCTTCTATCTTTAGTTCTTCGAGGAATTTGATTAGGTGGGGATCTTCTTTCTGAGCCCCTCGGACTTGTTGGAAGATTTGGGGCTCCACCCTTAGACATGACAGTACTTCCCTCCCTTCACAAAGAGGTTGAGATGTGTGTCATTCCACTACATCCTCAACAACTTCATTTCTCGCACCATCAATTGTGCCACGGAGATCACACTTTTTTTACTTAAGGCATCGGCTATTGTATTAGTTTTACTTGGATAGTATTCGATTGTGCAGTCATAGTCATTTAGTAGGTCCATCCATCTCCTTTGCCTCATGTTTAACTCTTTCTGGGAAAATAGCTACTTGAGGCTCTTGTGGTCCATGAACACCTTAAACTGGGCTCCATAGAGGTAGTGCCTTTAGATTTTTAGTGCAAATACTACTGCCGAGAGCTCCAAATCATGAGTGGGATAGTTCTTCTCATGTGGCTTTAATTGCCTGGAGGCATGAGCAATAACCTTACCTTTCTGCATTAGTACACTCCCGAGGCCTTTATGAGATGCATCAGTATAAATCACGAAATCTTCATTTCCCTCGTGCAATGCCACGATCGAGGATATGGTCAATCTCGTTTTAAGTTCTTGAAAACTTCTCTCATAATATTTTGACCATATGAATTTTATGTTCTTCTGGGACAGCAGACTTACGGGAAGTGCCATCTTTGAGAATCCCTCTACAAAGTGCCTGTAGTATCCGACTAATCCCAGGAAACTATGAACTTCAGTTACATTTGCTGACCTCACCCATCTAAGTACGGCTTCAACCTTGGAGGGGTCGACCGCGATCCCATCCTTAGAAATAATGTGACCCAAGAAGGTTACGATCGGAAGTCAAAACTCACTTTTACAAAATTTGGCATGCAATTTTTCTGACTTTAAAGTTTACAAAACAGACCTTAAATGCTTCTCATGTAACTCCCATCTTTTTTAGTATACCAGAATATCATCAATAAAGACCACCACAAATTCATCTAGAAAAGGTCGAAACACCCTATTCATCAGATCCATGAATGCAACAGGGGCATTGGTTAACCCGAATGGCATCACAACAAATTAGTAATGACCGTATCGATTTCTGAAGGAGGTCTTTGGGATGTCTCCTTCCCTTACCCTTAGTTGGTGGTATCCTGATCGGAGATCGATCTTAGAAAACACTTAGACTCCCTGGAGTTGATCAAAGAGGTCATCAATTCTGAGCAGAGGGTACTTATTCTTCACCGTCACTTGGTTCAACTACCTATAGTCAATACACAGCCTCAGGGACCCATCCTTCTTCTGTAAAAATAGGACTGGTGCACCCCAGGGTGACACGCTACGTCGGATGAACCCCTTATCCAATAATTCCTGCAACTGCTCTTTTAGCTCCCTTAACTCTGCTGGATCCATTCTATACGGGGCTTTGGAGATGGGCGTAGTACCCGTGGCTCAATCTATCTCAAAGTTAATTTCCCTTACTGAAGGTAGGGATGACAACTCTTCTGGAAATACCTCAGGGTACTCTTTTACCACTAGTATTTCTTCTAGTTGGGACTGAACACCCTGATTCTCTACTACATAGGCTAGATACCCTACACATCTCTTAGCTAGGAGGTGAGAGGCCCAAAGGGTAGAGATAAAATGCAGGGGAGAAGCATCTCTAATTCCCTCAAAGTGTAATTCTGTTTGATGAGGATCTTTAGGTTACCATCGTTTCATGACAATCGACGATGGCACGATGCGTATATAGCCAATCCATGCTCATAATGATGTTAAAGTCTTGAATATCTAGATGAATTAGGTTTACTGGCAGGTCACAACCATGAATTGAAACCTTACACTGCTTATACACTTTACCCGTTTGCATAGAGCCTCCCATTGGTGTAGTTAAGGTGTGCAGATGCAACATTCAAATGATAAGCAAAATGGGGTGCAACAAACGAATGAGAAGATACAGGGTCGATTAAGGCTCTAACTTTAGATTAGTATCACATATTGAGAGCGTACCTTGGATCACAGAGGTGGACTCCTTGGCCTCTTGCTTCATGAGTGCGAACACTCATCCCTGAGTCTTCGGGCGGTCCTCGGTCTTCATCATAAGGCAGTCCCTCGCTCAATGACCCGGCTTGCCGCATCTTAGGCACACATTCTTCTTTTGGTAACAATCTTCGGAAGTGTGGTTGTCTTTCCCACAGTGAGTACAAACTGGGCATCGATCATCGCTCGTGTAGCTCGGGAGATTCTTTTGGGTTCTCAGGTTCAGCAGATATGGTCTCCTTCTTACTTCTCTTCTTGCAACTTGTCGGGGTGTCTTCCCAAGTCTCCCTGATGACGCAGCCTTCATTCTTCCTTTCCTCCTCAATGGGTGGTCCTCGCAGCTGTTTGAACGCATTTTTTAGCACCATGGTCTTCGATGCAGAATAAAGAGGAAGCAGGTCAATAAAGCTTATAAAATATGGAAATTTTGACAGTCTTAGAATGTCCCTAAAATAAGTGAAGATCTTCATCAGCACTCCAAAAGGCCACCTGCCAAGTTTCATTGCGATTAGACATGTCTAAGCCAGTGAAAACAAAGAAACAATTTCGACAAATTCGGCCTCTAACACCCTGAAATGGACCCCATAACTAGAACTATATTTTTGTGTGTTAAACAACTGTGGGACTACCGACATTGAATCCGGCATGTTGAAAACCCCGTTGAATCAAGTTTCGGCTTAATCAAGAACTCCACCATAAAGTTAGGGGTAAAATACCAAAAGGGGTAGGCCGCACACTATTCTCGTGTGGCCACCTTGCACCATAACACCATTAAAGGTGTTTGTTTTTACAGTCATGACCAATGACTTTCAGGGCCTATATCTTACTCATTCCAAGTCGGATCGCTCTCAAATTTTGTGAGCATGTTCGTCTCATCAAGACAAGCATTTCGATGTGTTGTACGCCCCGTGATAATGCATTAGTAGGGAGAAAAACTAGAGATAAGTTGCTGATTAGTGAAGAAAATTGCAAAACATTCAGCAATAACACCCCTCACTCGAGCGGCCAAATCTTGTCGCTCGCATATCTGATTAGCACCAAACCAATTGCATTATGTGTGTGAGATCCATGGCTATCTATGGTCTAAATCTCACGTATGATGAATGGTTGGATTTCACACACAGAGGCATCAAAACTGCTATAAATTCCAACTGTCGGATTTCAAGATTCCGACCAAAACTCAAGATGATGAAATCTTCATCTAGACACGAAATCGATCTACGTTTTTTGCAACATGATCATCACGGCATGCTTAGTGTGTTTCAGTAAAGAAATTGAAGAAAAACATTAAGAAACAAGCACACAATCAATCCAAAGTTTTCAAGATTCAAGCAAATTTCAAGTTTCATGATCGTGGCTTAAAAACATGATTCATAGCTCGAAGTTGGTATCAAATCAATCGTCATGCCGAGCCCCACAAGAAAAAAATCACCTTTCGATCAAACGAGTATCAGAACAACCCTGGATCAGTAATGGAAGTTAACGCAAGTTCTCAGGCAGCAGCATGGATTGTATTGAAATTTCACACATTGTTAAGCAGGGGCAAAACAGTCCTTTTGCACCCATTTTTAGAATTTATTTCAATTCAATTAAATTGTAATCATCATCAATTCTACATAGTTTTTCGGCGTCCACCCATGTTTGAGCCCAATTCTATACAAGCATGTAAAGCCAAATTGTAAAATCCCCTTGACTTCATTCTTAAAGATTCAATAAAGACTTCATTTTTGCTAAAGCTCGTGGGTGCATCTTGAAGTGAGAAGAAAAGGGCCGGTATCCTTCAATAATATAACTTCTCTCTCCTCCCCTCTTTCTCTTTCCTCCCCTCTTTCTCTCTCTTCTTCTCATCTTTATCTCTCTTTCTCTCTTCTTCACGTCTCTATCTCTCTTTTTCTCATCTCTATCTCTCTTTCTCTCTCTTATTCTCATCCCTATCTCCTTTTTGTTATTCTTCTTAAAACATAGCTGGCAATGCCTAGCACTGACTGTGACTTTCTCTCTCCGCTCTTCTGAAAACACAGTTGGCAATGCTTAACGCTAACTATGTCTTTCTCTCTCCACTCTTCTTAAAACACAGCCAGCAATACCTAGTGCTGACTGTGTCTTTCTCTCTCCTCTCTTCTTAAAAAACACAGTTGGCGATGCCTAGCACTAACTGTCCCCTTCTTGCCCCCTCTCTCTTTAACACAACCAACATCACCTATCACCGATTGTGTCCTCTTGCCCCCTCTCTCTCGAACACAGCCGGTGATACCTAGCGTCGACTGTGTCATCTCTTTATTCTTCTTTTAACGTAGTCGGCGATGCCTAGCGCTGACTATTTCTTCTTTCTCTTCTTCTTCCAATACAGCCGGCGATGCCTGGTGCTGACTGTGTCCTTCTCCCTCCTCTCTCCTTCCTTCTCTCTTCTCTCACACTCTTCTTGTTCTTTCTTTCCCTTCCTCTCTTTCTTTCTCTTCTCCACTTATTCTCTTACTTATTATTCTCTCTTTATGATTTCCATGCCTTCTGTTATCCTTTCCTTTGACTAAGAGGGGTTGAGATTAGCCTCTTATGTTAGCCCTATCGTCTAGTCGTAATGCTGTTAGGCCAGAATTACTCTGCTCGCTTGTCATGACAAACAAACCATCACATCTAGCTAGTCAGTATTGATATTGACATCTAGTAGTAACTATGTTGAGCCGGTCTGAGTTACCGAGCCCGTTTTACTACCATGTCAGGCCAATTACCTACTAGCTTAGTCATTATGCTGATCTCCCCACCTAGGAAAATTCTTTTCTCCCCCACCTTTCTTCTCTCATTATTGTTTTCTTCTTTGAATGTGTACACCTGCATGTATTCATCAAGAAGGCAAGGTGAGGTCTGCTGACCCACCTGTCTTATAACCTTTGCCATATGTGTGTGATTGCAGAAAACAGGAGAGTACAAGCCAAGGGAGGTGATTTCAAACCAGATTTACGACTGGGGGGCTTTCTTTGTGATCTAAGAGGGGGCCCACGCGAGTCAGTCAGAGTAAGTCCCGAACCCACATTAAATTCCTCTCTCATCTGTTGGTAATACCTTCCCTTGTTCTCAAAAGTCTTGGGTCTCCCCTGAAACCCGAGATGCTTGCTGCCCGATTATCCAAAGGGCAAGATCGAAGCACCTAACCAGCTTGACGACATCACTGGGGACTTACTACCCCTTAGTCGGATCGTACTTGTTTGGCTAGTTTCTCCTTTTTATTTTATCTATTCACACATCACTTATGGCTTGCGGGTTCTATAACCCATTCATTCGGATCGGGGATTTCCTCATCCCCGCATTTGCGAGTATCCCTAGGGAACAAGTTCCTCCAACTTCGTTCCCAACCATCCTTTTGAGCAAAGACCCCTTGTCTAGCTCTCAGGTCTTAACCTGGATCGATGTGAGGAGTGACTTGAAGGTCCCTCACTCCCCAACTCCTCGCTCTGGTGGAACCACCACCAAGGCACCCATCATTGGCAGCACGTCTATTGCCACACATAGCATGCACCCAGCCACCAAAAAGTCACTTGTTGGTCGTACTGCCGAGGTATGCCAGAAGGCTGCCCAGTCCCTCTTTGCAGAAGGAAAACAATTTTCCATTGCTTAAATGGGTCGCCGCAAGGTTGCCCCCCACATTCTTACACCACCACGAGTCCCTATTCCTAGAGGCTTGACACATAGAGGCAGAGGCGTTGTGGCCTCCACCTCTCACACACACCATAAGGCTCTTAGGTCACCCACCTGGGCCACACATCGAGGCAACTCTTATGTTACCTCGAGTCTGTGTTTAGTATTAGGCCTCTCAAGGCCAGGTCCTGCACACGCTACTCATATGCATCCCACCACTCCAGGCAACGCCGTCATTGCGTGAACCCGAATACACAGTAGATGACCTCCTCATCCTCCTACTCAGTACACACAAGTGCACCCTGTAAGGGGCAGGTCTCCACGTGTTCTCTTACAGACACCTACTCATAGTTCTCGACCACCTAAGGCCAGATCACTTGCTCAAGCCCTGGCAGGTCCCCCATGATCCTTCTTCAAGGGGAGTACACACGTCACCGGCACAGACATCCCCTCGCCCTCAACTCAGACCTCCTCATGAGTCCACCTTGCTCCTGCCTGCTCCTACTTCTTCGAGCAAGCATCTTCAGCCTTGGTTTTCGAAGACCTTCCCAAGAGTACCATCCTTAATCAGCCTCGTCATTTTAGTCATGTCTCTATAGCCCACAAGAGAGCTCGGGGCAATGACCTGATTGAAGATCGAGTTCTTCATCCTCCCTAGCCAAAGATTACCCCAGTCCTTAGCCCTCGTCCTTTGCCGCACCTGATGGAGATAGCTCTCTCTTGTGTAAGAAGAGCTGAGCAGCCGCATTCTCGATCACAGTTTTGGCATGAGGTCCATCAAAACCTCAAAGCTAAGCATGATAGAGGTCTGCAAATTCTTACAAAGGAAGTGACCAAGGTGTTTGGGGCAACTAGCTCTGATAACCCTCTCCACTTGAATCCCTTCTACCCTCTTCAAATGATGAAGCCTAACGAAGAAGGCCATGAGCCCTGCACTGTGGTTAGTGTCGTAGAAGATGACCCAGCTACTCATCAACCACGGTCCCAACACCCTTGAGAAACGGTTCTCACACGATCGGCATACAAGAGCCGAGTTTAGTCGGGGCACGTTGGGCCCCTACTGACCGATCTACCATGCACGACCGGGCAAGTTCGCAAGCCCTCAGCTGCAACTAACGCTCACCTCCATAGCGAAACAATCAACGTAATGGTTGTAAGCGAGCCTGACGACATGCAGGAAGAGCGCATGAACAAATTCAAAGATATGGTGTGCGCGATGATGGAAAGGATCGATTGTATAAATGTCGCACGCCAATCAGCTAACCATGAGGTCAATTCCCATCACTCAGATGGTGCACCTCCCAGGTAACCCCTGCCCTCTACCTCACAGGACAATTATGTCCCTCACCCTATCTCTCAGACAGACGTTGATGCTATGGTGACCCATAACCTAAAGAACAGACAAATCCCGAGGATATAGGGTGCGATGCCTTATCAAAGGGCATATCCTTCATACATTGACCACGTCCCATTTCCCTCAGATTACAAGAAAGGGAAGTTTCCTCTATTCAACGGAACCACATCCCCAAACCATCATATTGCTCACTTCCAGGCAGCATGTCGAGAAACAGCGCCTGACAGGAGACTTCTTCTCTGTCAGTTTGTTGATACCCTTGATGGCCCAGCCTTTCAGTGGTATGCTCGACTTCCCCCAAACTCAGTACATACATGGGAAGAGATGGAGAAACTATTCTATCAGCGCTTGAATGAGGTCGAGAGAGAGGTCCAAAATATTGAGCTTCTCACCCTGACTCAAGATCTCGATGAACCCGTGGACCAGTTCATATCAAGATGGAGAAATTTGGCCGCTCGCCATTCCAATCCTATACTTGAGAAGGAAGTAGTCCAAACTTGTGTGCGCAACATGCGACTTGAAATTTCACTACACATCGAGGCCTCTAATCCAACTTCCATGTCAAAGCTGATCTCTAAATTAGTCCGCATTGAAAGTTTATCATGCCACCACGGCAGGTCACAACAACAACCTGCAAGCTCTGCGAACAACCAGGGCAATGGTAGCTCTTGGAACAACACACGGGGCAACCAACAGAAAGGAGTAATCAGTGCAGCCGTCACGATCACTGATCCAAAGCAGGCTCCCTCCCAAACTTTGAACCTCTCAAAAGGAGTGAGCACAGAAAAGACAATGCCTCGGGCAGGCAAGCAACAATAGCCATACAATCGAGTACCCTCGTCGGTGAATCTGAATCGAGATGATTATTTCACCAGGCATAGGAAAAAGGTCTACCCCTTTGAGAAGGAATGGGCCCCTACACTGTTCCGGTTATTATTGGAACAAAATATTATTCAACTTGCAGAATCCAAGTTTCCTAAGCAAGCTAGCCTTGACACTCAAACAAATTATTGTGCTTATCATAGAAGGATCGATCATCCCACAGATGACTACTACATGCTAAAAGATATTATTGAGGCCCAAGGGTCAAATATAACTCGATGACTTAAAGAAGGCCTTCGAGGCAGTAGAAGCCTCCCATGCAGTAACCATCCAGGAAGAAGATGAAGTCCCCAGTATCCTTCATGTCATCGTCGTTATAATGCTTCACGAAGGCCTAATCACTCTGAAGTCTGCAAGGCAACTCCAATGCCTTGCTCAGGGGACTGAGGACCATTGGTGCCCGTATCACCAGATAAGAGGCCATTACCTGTGGGAATGCACCAGTTTCCATGACATATATTCACAAAGAAAATGCAAGAGTGTCAGGATTTTTGCGATGTTCTAGTAAGAGATCCCCAAGCCACTTCTCCATCAGTGCAAGTGGAGGACCTCCCAGCACAAGACCTTTCTAACAATGATTCAGACACTGTTGAACCCTTGACTACCCATCCATCACCACGGGCAAAGCAGACTCAAGTGCTTGAGACGAGAAGCAGTTCACTAATCTAAGGCTGTTCACAAGCCTTACGAGACGAATCAAACACCATCTCAGAAAACCAGAAGGAGACGGGCACCAAGGTCTACTCGCCGAAGAAACAAGACGGTTCAACCACCTTTTGAGCAAGAATTTCTCAGGCCCCTTCCCCCACTGCCAACCATACTGGATTTTATCCCTAGCTCGATCCCCCTTCCATCTCATCAAGAGGACGTCCTTGCGCCATCTTCCACTCAAAGCATGTCCAATGAGGGTAACGACGTTAATAGCACTCCCCAACGGTCTAAGCAAGGGAAAGACTTAAAAGATTCCCTGGACACGTCCAACCCTAGTGATGACGTAAAAAGATGTCTATATCGGTTTGATAAGGGGAATGACCTTAAAAGTCCCCCACTTTTGGACCCTTCTCCTTCTTCTTCTTCTTCTTCTACTTCTCATCTTTCTTTTCCTATGTCTCACAGACACAACCTTGAAATGTTCAGACTTCGAGGCTCTTGACAGAGAATTTGAATGGATCAACATATGCAGGACACAATGGTAATGACTGAGAAAGACCCTGGCATAGACAGCAAGATTCCTAACAGTTGCTGATGCCCCGGCAGCCAAAGCTAAGGCAGAGCCACCTTCTTCAAAGAAGCACAAAAATTCAAAGCCAAAGAAACCCCAAGGGCTCCTTGAGCTTGACTTTGAGCAAAGACTGAGAGAATCAAGAGGGAAAAGCTTCTACTCTCAGGAAACTTGCCACATGGTACAAGTCTACGAAGTACCAACCAACATGGGGCAAACACTGCAAACACTTGTTCAAAGACCGTGTGATTCGTATGGGTACACTTCTTGCGCCACAATCATTGAATCTCAAATTCCCTGTAATCTCCAAGTCGAACTCCTGCAGTCTGAGAAACAACATTTATTTATGAAAGATCCTTCCGTTCCTCAAACTGGGGAAGGTGCAGAAATTATGATCCACCTTGGACCTCTATCAGGGGCAGTGATGTCAGGCTCATGAGTCTTTGCACTTGAGGTCAATCAAAAGGCCTTTGAAAGCAATGATGAAGAGTTGCATGAGGCCCCAGTAGAGTGGCAAGAAAGCGGTCAAGCCACAACAAACGAGCTCGTGGAAATAAATCTTGGAGATAAAGTTGACCCCAGACCCACTTTTATTTCAACGAATCTGTCTCTTTGAGGGAAAGAAGATTTCACTACATTCTTGCGAGCAAACTGAGATGTATTTTCTTGCCATTACCATGAGATGCCTGGTTTAGACCCTCAAGTTGCACTTCACCATCTCGGCATTGATCCGATTGTCAAACCTATCAAGCAGAAGTCAAGAAGGTTCAGGCCTAACCTTGAAATGCAGATAGACATCGAAATTACCAAACTCAGACAAGCAGGCTTCATTCGTGAAGTCAAGTACCCGAAATGGCTAGCAAATGTTGTTCCAGTCAAGAAGAAGAACGACCAAATCAGGGTTTGCATTGACTTTCACAACCTCAATACCGCATGTCCCAAGGTTGCCTTTCTGTTGCCATTCACCGAGATGCTCATCAACTCTACAGCCCACTGCCAGATCTTCTCCTTCATGGATGGATACTCAGGTGATAATCAAATTCGGATGGCACCCGAAGATGAGGAGGCCACTACGTTCTTGACTCCAAGAGGGATCTTTTGTTACACAATGATAGCTTTTGGATTAAAGAATGATGGTGCCACATACCAGAGAGCAACGACGAGCATCTTCAAAGACATGATGCACAAAGAGGTGGAGTGTTATGTAGATGACTTGGTGGTAAAATATGTAGACAAGGATGCTCATATGAGAGACCTTGAAAAGGTATTCAAGCGGTTACGCCTTCATCAACTGAAAATGAACCCACTACACTGCTCCTTTGGCATGCGTTCAAGAAATTTCTTGGGGTTCATTGTCAGACATTGAGGGCTTGAAGTCAAGCTAGTCAAGATCAAGGCGATCCAAGAAATGTCATCACCAACCACACTACGAGAACTGTGCTCTCTTCAAGGGCTACTAATATCGCAGGTTCATCTCAAACCTCTCATGTCACTATAAACCTTTTACGCACCTATTAAAGAAAGATACCCCATTCAATTGGGATGAAGCATGTGAAGCAGTATTTGCCCAATCGTTCAATACTTTCTACACCAGTGTTGGGAAGACCCCTCATCCTGTACATGACCACTCTAGATGAGTCACTTAGGGCATTGTTGGCACAGAACAATGATGAGGGAAAAGACATGGCATTGCATTATCTCAACCACAGGATGCAAGGGGCGAGAGGAATTATCCCCCTATAAAAAAGATGTGCCTTGCTCTGATCTTCACAGTACAAAAACTCCATCACTACTTGCTTGATCATGAAATGAAACTTATAACAAATCCTATAAAATTTCTCATGACACGCTCATTCTTGTCAAGCCGCCTTGCTAAGTGGGCACTATTGCTGATGGAATTCAACATCATGTAGTTGCACAGAAGGCCATCAAAGGTCAGGCCTTGGCTGATTTTCTTGCAGCAAACCCCATACCGGTGGAATCTCCATTATCGAGCGACCTCCTTGATGAAGAAGTGTTCTATGCTGACCTTGCTCATGCGTGGGAATTGTACTTTGACAGAGCCTTCCAATCAGACTAAGGAGGCATCAGAGTAGTGTTCCTGACTCCGAGAGGAGGAGTATTACCACTTTCTTTCTCTCTCCCTCAAACCAGTTCTTCTAATGAGGCAGAATATCATGCCCTTATAATTGGGTTGGAGATAGCCTTCGACCTCGACTTAGAGCAGCTCAAGATCTATGGTGACTCTGAGTTAGTTATCCAACCGCTCAAAGGGATCTATGACGTGAGGACAGATACTCTCAAGCCTTATCACGATACTGCAAAATCATATATGGCCCAATTGGAGGACGTATCCCTAACTCACATCCCCAGGAGGTTAAACTCGCAAACTGACGCACTTGCAAGACTCGAAGCTACAATTCAATTATCCTCATCAGGTCCCACGCTTGTCGGGATGGCAGAATGGAGACACATTGAACTAAGAATCAAGATAGACGGGGATGATGAGAGAAATATCTTCCTCGAGTACCCTCCTTATCCATTCGAAGCACTTCTATCAATTAAAGAAGTAATCAAGACTGAACAAGAAATGGCAAGGAGTCAAGGAGCTAAGGTTCCAAACCAAGAACCAGGATTCTTCGACCTCATGTGCGTAGAAGTTGAGCAGGTAGAAGATTGGAGAGAACCCATCACTAGTTTCCTAAACAACGACAGGCTCCTAGAAGATCGTGCTAAGCGTAACATAGTAGTCAAATGTCTACCAAATATACTCTACTTGAAGGAGATGCCCTCTTTAAACGGTCATTTGATGGCATTCTTCTTAGATGCGTGAACGTGCAAGAGGCAAATAAGGTATTAGAAGAGGTACACTCATGCATTTGTCGACTACCAGTCCGGTCCTAAGCTCTATGAATGGATATGTAGATTGGGGTATTATTGGCCTTTGATGATTGTTGATTCCTTGAACTACGCTAGGAAGTGTCAGGTTTGCCAAGTACATTCAAGTCTTATTCACCAACCTCTAGAGCCCTTACACCCTACAGTAGCATCATGGCCCTTTTCACAATGGGGTATGGACATTGTAGGGCCTATTGACTCTCCTTAAGAATTGGGCCATGCCTTTATTCTAAAAGCAACAGATTATTTCTCTAAGTGGGATGAAGTGGTCCCCCTTAAGCTAGTTCCTGAGAAAATAGTGGCTAACTTCGTTCGACATCACATCATATAACGATTCGGAGTGCCAGACAGGATAATATTTGACAACGGTCCCTAATTTAAGAGTCACCACATTGATCACTTGGTCAACTAGTTAGGTTTCAAATGGAGGTACTCAACTATGTACCACCGTTAGGTGAATCGCTTGGCTGAGGCCTTCAATAAGACTCTATGCAATGTTTTAAGAAAGTTAACATCAAAGACAAAGAAGAACTGGCACGAGAAACTTCCCGAAGCACTATGACCCTATCATACTACTACATGAAATGCTACTAATTCCACTCCTTACTCTCTAGTCAATGGGGGTGAAGCAGTTTTACCCCTCGAAATTCAGATTCCTTCATTACATGTCACTATACATCAAGCACTAATCGAAGATGAGAGAGTCAAACTTTGGTATCAATAATTGATTCGCTCGACGAAAAGAGGCTAGAGGCTCAACAGAACCTTGAGCTCAACCAAGGGAGAATGAAGAGGGTGTTTGATAAGTCAATCAAGGTATGTTCATTTGCCCGTGGGGATCTAGATCTAGCCGTCAAAAGGCTGATTGTTATGCATGGGCATCGTAAAGCGAAGTTGAACCCAAGTTGGAGGGTCCCTTTATAGTAAAAAAGGTCTTGCCAAATGGAGCTTGCATATTAGCACATCCTGATGAAGAGGAGGCAATGCTCCCTATCAATGGGCAATACTTAAAGAAATACTATTTATAATGCATATTCAAGAAAAGAGACTCAATGCAAAGCAGGCAAGACAGTCCAAATAAGGTTTAACTCTTTATTGACGTAAAAATGAGTTACAATTTACAAGCCAAAAAGCTCGTTATTAAGGACGTTACATGTCCCTTACATCTGAGGATAAGAGTACAGTTACAAACCACAATCTGTAGTTTCGCTCTTGCATCTGAAGATAAGAGGACGGTTACAGGCCAAAAGAATTCCTCTCCTCATGAAGAAGAAGCAAACCCACCGAAGAATTTCTCTCTCAGAAGAAGCAAACCCACGAAAGAATTGGCCTCCCAGAAGAAGAAAACCCACCAAAGAAGCACCCTCATCATGACGAACAAGCAAAACCACTTGGCGAGTCAGCTTCAATTCATCAGACGAGTGCCACCATAGGAAGACGGTTACAGACCAAAAGAAGGAGCCATGTTCCGAGTCAGCTTCAATTCATCTGATGAGTACACCAAATTAACAAAGAAGAATTCTCTTGCAAGGACCTGGCCTATGATGGAGGGCATACCCTGTTCACAGTGGATGCCCTTCCACAGAACAACATGGACTTCACTGTTGCGCTATAGCACTTGGCTTCCAACAGCCATCACAAGCCAAGCCTTACCACTAGTTGCCACCCTTTGCCTAACTATGTTAGCATCATCACCAAGCATAGCAATTCTCACATGTAACTTACTGTCACATGCGAGTGGCATTGTGTGTGTCATCACGTGCCACATGCATTGATGAGCGTTGTTTGAAGCCAGCACCGGCTGTTTCCTCCAAAGATCAGTACCAGCTGTGTCTACAAACGCTTAATGTCGGTTGTGCCTGTTAATGATTAACGCCGACTAGGTTTGCCAAAGGTTAAGCGTCGGCTATGTCTGCCAAAGATTAGCATCGGTTGTATCTGCTGACGCTTCGCACCGACAATATTTTCCAATGCCTTGCACCGGTTGTGTTTGCCAACGTCTAGTGTCGACTGTGTTCAGATCTCTCACATGTGCCACGGATTCTATGCGTGACACCTCGAACCCCCCTACGCCTACCTGATAATCGTCATCACAACACATGAGTGAATGACAACAATCGCCACGTCCTTCTGCGCCATCTTTCCCTATGATGGTCCACTTCCTACGACGGTTCGTTACCTGTCTTTTTGGTTTATCACTGAAACTTCTCTTTCCCGCTGGAAAACCTCTGCAAGGCCACCAAAGACATTGGTAAACCACCTAAGCCCCCAAAAAAACTCAAGCATGTGGAAATGCCCACTACTACACTTCTCACCTCTCTAACCCACAAAATAACGACAGGAGCTCTCATGTTTCCCAGAAAACTCCCCAGAGAACTCTCTTTTCTCGCTACCTTCCTACAACTTCACAAATCCCCAACAAAAACTTCTGTCAAGCTTGCCGGAACCTTCCCTGTAAGGCTTGCCGGAACACTTGATCTCTTGCCAGAATCCCCCTGCTTGCCAGAGCTTCCAACGAGAACCCTCTGCTCACTGTTAAAAAAAATTTTAAAAGTTTTTACCTTCAGTGAAAACTAGGGAAAATGGGGTTTGACCTCCTTATATAGCAAAAACTACCCTCAAACGCCCCTCACAAACTGGTAATCCTAGCCGCGTCCAAGGAAAGTGGAACGACGATGAGTCGAGTTCAGCTTTGACCAGACGCTAGAGGAAACTGTCATTGCCGCATGTAAAATTCCAACAAACGGGATGGACGGGGTTGGGCTTTGACCCGAGGCTTGGGTAAAGTTACATTTTTCGCCTCATCAAATGCATGCAACACAGACCAGGACCGGGTCAGGCTCGGGTCATGGCTCAAATATCAATCCATACCCAGCATCGGCTACGCCGCCAAAGTGACCTAGCACCGGCTGTGTTTCAACAACCACAATGTCGGCTGTGTGCTAGGAAACGTAGCACCAGCTGTGTTCAAATCACGTGTCGTCCTCAGCACCGGCTGTGTTTTTAACAATCTAGCGCTGGCTGTTCTTTTAACAATCTAACGTCGGCTATTTTTTTATCAATCTAGCACCGTCTGTGTTCACATGATAGCGGGGGCCGTCCTCAGCGGCGACGGTGTTTTTAACAAATTTAGCACCGACAGGGTTGTTGAGAAGCAGTGTTGGTTTTTTTCAGCGTCGACTGTGTTTTTAACAAATTCAGCGCCAACTAGGTTGTCGAGAAGCAGTGTTGGTCATTTTCAGTGTCGGTTGCATCTTCGAAGACTCATCGTCGACTTAGCACTCAAAAGAAGTAATGGTCACTGCGCCCGGTGCCGATTGCATTCTAAACAGTCTATTGTCACACACCCCATGAAGAAGCCATGTGTGTCTTATTATTATTATCCACAGTAAAGTGGTACCTTGACTCTGACCTATTATCACCAGCAAAGTGGTAGCTAGGTCGTTCAAACTCAGGTCATGACTTCTCATCCCCATTAAGAAAGTCATACTCATATTATAGCCTATCCCCAGTGGAGTTACATTTTTGCTGTTGCAACCCCCAGTGGTGCCTCACACATATTTATTATTTCTTCAAGGATATAAAAGACCCACATTTGTCTCCTAATCCCAAGTGAAGTTTGCTTTCGTTTTCCATCCCTCGTTGGGCCACCATCTCCATCTGATCCCTCTACTTGTGAATGGCCTTAACCATTTTATCCCCAGGGAGTCGAATTGCCATCCACAAATCTATTCCCCATGGAGCTCCACCTACATGGCAACCCACACAATGGTCTAGATGCACAACCCTAATACCAAGGTCCAAACTCTATGACCTTAAATTTTAGCAGAGGTCTAGTTGCACGACCTTAAACTGCATGATCCTAGCTGCAGGACTTTAAAACTGCATAGCTGTGGTCTAACTATACGATCCTAAAACTATAGTACACGTCCTAGCCGCATGATGTTAAAAGGCTCAGCACCATGGTCCAAACTATACGCCCTTAAACTGTAGTGTAGGTCTAGTTGCACGACCTTAAACTGAATGGTCCTACCTACATGACTTTAAAACTACATAGCTATGGTCTAACTGTATGACCCTAAAATTATAGTACATGTCCTAACCGCATGACGTTACAAGGCTTAGCACCATCGTTCAAACTATATGACCATAAACTGTAGCAGAGATCTAGTTGCACGATCTTAAACTGCATTGTCCTAGCAGCATGACTTTAAAACTGCATAGCTATTGTCTAGCTGTATGAATCTAAACCTATAGTACACCTCCTAGCTACATGACGTTAAAACGTTCAGCACCATGGTCCAAACTATATGACCTTAAACTGTAGCGGAGGTCTAGTTGAACAACCTTTAACTGCATGGTCCTAGCTGCATGACTTTAAAACTGCATAGATATGGTCTAGCTGTATGAACCCCAAACTATAGTACACGTCCTAGCCCATGACGTTAAAAGGCTTAGCACGACAGTCCAAACTATACGACCGTAAACTGTAGTGGAGGTCTAGTTGCGCGACCTTAAACCGCATGGTTCTAGTTGCATGAGTTTAAACTGCATAACCAGGGTCCAAGCTATATGACCCTAAACTATAGTGCACGTCCTAGCCGCAGGACGATAAACTGCTTTGCACAAGTCCCGGAGTTATGGCCATAAACTCGTCCCAGCATATGCGCACACACCTTTTTATGTGCATCTTCATGCACATCTTCCTTAACGGACCCATGCATGTTCACTACCTCCTCAATGAGTCCATTCACTTCATCATCCTTCATCATTCCCCAGTGAGTCTCACCCGTGCTCACAAAACGGCAAACCATCCTGCCACCTATACCCATCGCAAGCTAGTGGGTCACCATATTTCACCCATCTTTCAAACCTCATCCATCTTTCATAGGTAGCTTTGTACCATCTCCCCAAAAGTGAGCTAAAACCATTATCATACTCACTCCATGGCCTCTATCAACTGTCGTCCATCTCCATTATGGTCCAATTGTATGACCTTAAACTGTAATGCACATCCTAACCTCATGATGTTAAAAGGCTTCGCATGGGTCCCGAAGGCATGACCTTAAACACGCCTTCACAAAAAAAATGAAATAACGAGCATGGCGTATACCTTAATAAGGGAACAAAATGAATAAAAATGATGGACAGGCATGGTCACGAAATCATGAGTAAAAGAGTTTTGTGAATAAAACCCGGGCACAGTGAAAACTAAAAAGGCATCGTGAGTAAAAATGGAAGAATAAGGATGAACATGGTCGTAAGGTCATGGGTAAAAGAGCCCCAAATAAAAATAAGTTGGTAAAAATCGTCTCTATGGTGCTGCTCCGCAAGTTTAAGTGAAAATCTATAAAGGACGTTTGGACCGATAAACAGGTTAATGCAGCGCTCGCCTCAAAAGGTGGCTTCAACCCTCACTCAAAGAAAGAAAAAAATTCCTAGTGTTACAATACCAAGGTCCAAAAATACGAGCTCTAAGGAAAATATTTCGACAGCCTGAGTCCAGTTGCAAAAAGGACTCAAAGGACAAAATACTCCCCAAGACGGCAAAACAAGTCTCATGAAAAAGAGCATCATTCGCAGGAGGCTATGAAACACACTCCCATATGCTAGAGACACCTTGAGAAGGCTAAGTCAACCAGGACTTTGGAGTGGCAATCAGATGATTATCGTAGCTACAAAGCAGTGGGTAAGTGGAACATTCTGTAAATCAAAGAAGGTTGTTGGTAACAACACTTGGAGATATCGGAAGTGAGAATGCTAACATGAGTAACGATAACTCATATGAAAAACATGATCGCCAAAAGTTCAAGGGTTTCTGCATTCAGTAAATGTGCGTTGAGTGAATCGGTCCCTAAGGAACCCCCGAAAGGGCTTAATCCGATGGGTACACAAAAGTGACGAAGTTGCTTTGGCTACTAAACCACGGGTTACTCTACTCGTGAATTGGATGATTGGGCAGGCTAGTGAAATTCCGAGAAAAAA